>JAZBGZ010001603.1:4585-15037 GCA_037414795.1 Stenodera caucasica
GGCTGAGATGGTACGCTTACAATACAACCGATGACCTTCGTTACCTTGGATCGTTGTCCACACTGACATTCTCAAATTTTCCACACATAGAACTTTGGTATTTCATAATAGTAATTTTGTCTCGCAGTGGCATCATGTTTATTCAAGTCGAGCTAAGCCTCTAGTTTCTAATCATGATTGACAGTATTATAAAACTCCTCTTCATCCGTCGCGTGCGTTTCGAATTCAAAGAATTTCCAGACTGCCCCCGTTGATGTCGTCACATACCGACAGTCAATATACTTTTTGATCTTGTCACAATTGATCTGTTGTTATTGTTTTGGCTTTTGTTGTTGATTGTTGGTCATCCTTATCCCGATGCACACTTACAGTCGTATAATTATGTCCTTTTTGCACATATTTGTGCAAATATTTGATCGACGTCAACGACCCACATATTTCGAAATCAATATGTCAATGGTATTTTGCCGCCGCATACCGATTATAAGGCACCAGTCTGAAGTTATCAAACTCAATGTGGAATAAATGAAAATTGTGGTTCTTCGATAAAGTTGATTTTATTTCTATTTGTTTGATACTAGTTTTGGTCAATTATCATTCATAATCATCATCAGTCAAACTAGAAGCTGTGGATTTACATATTCTTACATAGATTGTAAATTAGATTAGTTAATTAGACTTACATTCGTTATAAACCGCTCAATATTGAAGGTACAGTAGAATGCCGATTATCCGACCTAATGTAATGCAGCTCCTGCTGGGATAAAACAAAACTCGGATAACACGGAGACTGTTGAAAGGAAAAAACAAACGAAAAATAATTTTTATTCACATAATCAAGTTTATTAATGTGACAAATACTCTCCTACTGTGGAAAATTGATTACCTCTGAGATGATTTAGAGAAATTGACTCAAATGAATACAATTATAATGATTAACAATTCGAACTTATTGGGTTGTCGGGAAAGTCATGAAGCATTTTTTTTATGAATTTTGAAGTTAATTTATTAATATACAAAAAAGAGATCAATCACCTTCCGCCATCTTTAGTTTCATTATTCCTCGTTCATAAAAGGACCTGTCTTTTCCGGCAAAAAACTAAACTAGATGTTGATCCACAGCCTCATCAGTATCGAAGGCTTTTGCACGCAGGGAGTTTTTCAGAGATCGAAATAAGTGCAAGTCTGATGGCGCCAGGTCCGGTGAGTATGCTGGATGTGGCAAAATATCTTAGCCCAGCTCCAATAATTTTTGGCGTGTTGTCAAACTTGTGTGTGGTCGCGCGTTTTCAGGATGGAACACAACCCCTTTACGATTTATAAGTTCTGGACTTTTCTGAATTTTAGCTTCGTTCAAATGGTCCAATTGGCGACAGTACACATCCGAGTTGATCGTTTGGTTCCTTGGTAGCAACTCAAAATACACGATTCCCTCAAAATCCCACCACACAGAGAGCATAACTTTTCTCTGGTGAATATCCGCTTTCGATGTCGTTGGAGGCACATTTTCACGTCGGGACCAAGATCGTTTACGCTCAACATTGTTGTAAACAATCCACTTTTCATCACCTGTTATCAATCTTTTCAAAAAAGGATCGTTTTTTTCACGTCTAATGAGCATGTCGCATATGTTTATTCGCGCTGTCAAATGAACCTCCTTAAGTTCATGACGAACCCAGATATCGAGCTTGCTCACGAATCCCAGCTTGTTTAGATGGTCATGAACACTTGAATGATGATTGTTCATTTGTTCTGCGATCTCTCGTGTGGTGTACCTTGGATTTGACTCGATTAACTCCCTTATTTTGTCATAATCAACCTCGGTAGGCCGCCCTGAACGTGGAGCATCTTGGAGATTGAAATCACCTGCGCGGAATTTAGCAAACCATCTTTGACATTAGCGTTCTTGTAAAGCATTGTCACCATGAATATTGCGTAATTTTTCACAAGCTTAACTTGCGTTTTCCCCTTCCTGAAGTAATTAAGTAAAATATGACGAAAATGCTCTGATTGATCTTCCATTTTGAACTTAAAATAAAATGTTCGAAACAAAACTAAATCTCACATTTTTTTTTTGAATAGCTCTACAACTGTCAATTGTCAAAAAACCTAACAATAACATAGACGCCTAGATTCTTGTAACTTCGAAAACAAGAAAAACGCCCCCTGTTGCAAAAATGCGTCATGACCTTCCCGACAACCCAATATAACAGCTGAATTCTAATCAAAACTAATCAAATTGCTCGATTTCTCTATAATTCAAGACCACCTATAACACCCTAACGAGTCGATTAAAAAATCAGAGAAGACTCCCTATTTAACAATTTTGGGAACGAAAAGTTACAGAATCCCAGCTGTAAAGTAGTGGTATGTTTCCTCGCTTGGAACTTGACCCTCGCCGCTCACCAGTGACGTTTTTGTTTTCACTCAAACTTCAAGAAGGCGAGTGACCTACTGATTTGAACGTAGCGTGACCGCTGCCACCAGTCTGTTGTTTGGGGATGATAATTTTAAAAAAAGGGGGTAAAGGTATTAGACAACCCTTTTGTTAAAAGTAATAATTATAATATATTGAGCTTAAACAAATGTCAAAATATCAATTAAATGAGTACACGAAATACAATTAAACTATATGAAAAATTTCTTTACACTTTAAAATTAGTTCGTAATTCAAACACAATTAACTTGGATTAAAATAAACAATTAAAATCCTATTGTTATCTATAAGGGATACCGCGGTATTAATACTAAATTGATAGACGCGTACAACTTCGGGGATAGGTTTATGCAAAATATAAAAAATAAAAGGGGGAAATTATCCTGATTATTTTCTTGCTAATAATTGAAATAATTAAATATTTGAACTTACTACTTGTAGTTAGGGCCTAGGGAAATTCTTGAAAAAATTCTGCGAGTCCGGGTGGCCGCGAGACAGCTTCCAACAATCAACTAACAACTAACTCGTTTGTCTAAATTCCGGGGTTTTTATACTCCTAAATGATTCTAAAATCTAGCCGTTTACCCCGCACCCGGTTTTTGGGGCTTGATCGCAAAATTCTTGAGAACAATACTTTTTACAAATTCTATGGTTTCAATTACAACAATAACTCTTTTGGACAAGGGTACCTTTTTAGGAATTTTTTTTTTTACAATTCTTGTTTTTTGAATTAAAGACCGTTTTTCTTATCTTGAGCAATTTTAAGCTTTACAAATCAAAAGAGTGTCGTAAATTTGCTATTTTATTACAGGCTGGTATATTCAGTACTTTGTCACCTTTTTGCTTTAAATTTTTATAGGTACGTGAGATTTCATTCTTACGTAACGATTTATTCTTGACAGGTCTATACAAAAATTGATTTTTATACTAGTTAGACCTTACGTGTTTTCGTCTCCCTTGAATTTCAAACAAATGGGAATTTTCATTTTATTGATTACTACGAGTGTCCCAATAATATGAGACCGCGCTTTCCTGAATATACCGGGCGTCACTCTGGGATGTTACAATGTCGCGTACCGACAATCAATATACTTTTTGATCTTGTCACAATTGATCTGTTGTTATTGTTTTGGCTTTTGTTGTTGATTGTTGGTCATCCTTATCCCGATGCACACTTACAGTCGTATAATCATGTCCTTTTTGCACATATTTGTGCAAATACTTAATTGACGTCAAAGACCCACATATTTTGAAATTAATATGGCAATGGTATTTTGCCGCCGCATATTGATTATATGGCACTATTCTGCGGTTGTCTAACTCAATGTGGAATAAATGGGAGTTGTGGTTCTACGATAAATTTGATTTTATTTCTATTTGTTTGATACTAGTTTCTATCAATTATCATTTATAATCATCATCAGTCAAACTAGAAGCTGTGGATTTACATATTTTCACAAAGATTGAAAATTAGATTAGTTATAGACTTACATTCGTTATAAACGAACAACAATATAGAATCCCGATTATCTGATCTAATGTGATCCAGCTTCTGCTGGGATAAAACAAAACTCGAATAACACGGAGACTGTTGAAAGTCTCCAGCTTCAATGTTTGTAGCATGAAAAAGCCTCGTTTCAAAATTCGCTACAGAAAACAAACCACCTCCGGTCTTCGCTTCCTCCTTCATTAATTCCATAACGTTGACAATCATTTCTCGCGTTCGACTCCCATACGTTTTATCTTTCACAACAACTCTGATCTTTGTTGATGATAACCTCATTATTTTCAGTTCATTTATATTTGATATCGTCAACAAAACCTCAAATACATTCGTATTGTTCACATACCGTTTAGGATTATATTATTCAGAACGACGTTTTAAAAGAAACAGTCGAGCACTAAAGTCCAAGAGACGCGGGAAGACTCAAAATACACAGCAAACTCTGCAAAACGCTCGAAAAGCACGACAACCAAAACAGAGAGTAACGGACGCCAATGAAAATTGATATCTTCCCAGTAAACACCTAATGGACTCGACCGAGCTAATTTTCACGTTCTGACGTTATTGGGCACGTGTGTGCTCACTCGAGATAATTCTACCTTTTTCTGTCTTTAGATAGATAACTACAAATCAGGTGGTTTGAAACTCATGCTTCGCAGTTTGCCAGCAACATACTCATCAAATATTTCGAATGAATTTAATGGTTTTGACATAACTCCAAGGTATCAATTCTGTAACGAGTGACCTACTGATTTTATAAGTAGCGATGATTCCGCTGCTACCAGTCTGTTGTTTTGTTGTTAAAATAAAAAGGGGAGTAAAGATAACAGACAATCCTTTAGTTAAAATTAAGAATTGAGAAATTCTCAAATTCACTTTGAGAGACACCACGTTATTAACGATACTTGCCTATAAACGCGTATTAATTAAGAGGGTTAATTTATGCTTAAATAATAATATAAAAAGAGGATAAAATTATAAGAGAATAAAATTATTTCAATTATTTTTTTAATAGTAATTGAAATAATTTTCAAGAAACAAATTTGACTTACTACTTGACGGTCTCGTTCTTGTTTGAAGAAAAGGGGTTTCGTCTTCGAAATAATTTGCTATTTTTTTTTGATAGTTTGGGGACAACTTTCGAGTTTTGCTGTCTACGAACAACTAACTTCTTGACTAGAACTTTTGTTCCAGCTTTTTTTGCTCAAGAAGTCCTAGCTACCTCCTTCAAATGGGCTTACATACGCCCTTTTTGCCAGTTTAGCAGTTTCTTTGACCAATTAAAGCCAAAAATTTCTAGGGTGGTTCGGGCGGTCCCCACCCACTTTTAAGAACCAATTTGTCCGTTATCGCGTTTGGAAAGCTTTGGACCCTTGCTGGCCTTATTTACTTTATTATCGCACATGTGGCGACCTTTCAGGTATCTTGGCTCTAATTTTTCTATAGAAATGTCTCAACTTTAGTTCTTTATTGCTTACAATTTGGACAGCTATGTGTTGTTCTATTTATCTTAATATGTACGCGTTTCGAATTTTGAAAGATTTTATGGCAAACAGATCTGTTAAGAATATCGGCTTCAATTTAAATTGGACCCCCTTGTTGGGATTCTAAGAATCATCAATATCTAAAAGTCACATCTGTTTACTATACCGAGTGTCCCTTTCTTAACATATCGCGTCTCTAATATACCGGGTGTTCGTTTTCGGGGTGTCACATCATCCTTCCTTTTGAAAAAGAAGGAGTACTGCCATCAGTACTCATTCCTTTTCTGCCTTACTCTAATCATTCCTATACTACCAAAAAAAAAATTAAACTAATTATAACCTGAAGCATGAACATTAATTAATTGAGATTGAAACTGGTATTTCACCATGCTTCAGCTTACTATACCTACATTTATAAAATTCAACAGAAGGAAATTTCGGCAAATCCAATCACTTACTCACAAAAGTTCATTAACAATCCACTACACCACCACACTATTCCATACGTGACTCCGTACGTGAAGGTTTGGGTTGTGTCCAATGAGGTACGGTAGGGTAGACGTTAACACAAGTGACGTCTTCATTCGTCTTTCGAGCTGGATTTGATTCCATATTACTTTTTCCAGTGCTAACCATTTCGAGTTCATCCATTTCTACAGTGTCGCTTGACGATCTTTGAGAGTATTGTTAGTGCATAATCCATAAGGTCAATGTACTCCATAAACCAGCAAATACTTCAATTCCACATCCAAACACTTTATATAACTGCCAACCATTAATCATTACAGTCGCAGCATAATTAATTATGCGGAATATCATATATACTCCGATTAAACCTCTGGTTACCATTCCAATATCGGTAAACCACCCCCACACATATTGAAGGGCCAATTGTTCAATTTCATACGGGTTACATAATTTCAAAGTATCATAACCTTGATTATCAGTGGCAACACTTGCAATTTTTCTTGCAATAATGTTATTTACCGCTGTTCTTTCACTACCAAATATTATTGTCTTTTGACTTTTTTCAATTTCTTCGGCTGTATAAATATCACCAGTTCCCAAGGCTTGTATTGGGGTAAAGTTCAATCTATTTTTCAAACTTGGTCCCAAAATAGTTGGTTCTTGTCCTACTACTGGATTGGGAATTAATCCAATCCATTCGTCATTAATATGATATAACGGTGGTGTCAACGGGTTATAATCGACTTTTTCGGCAGGATCTTGGATTATGTGTGTAATCGGGGCCATAAATTTTGTTCGATTTTCATAAGATATTGGTAATTCATGATAACAATGTGTTGTTCTTCTCATTGTACCCAATTGCGGGGTGCATTCTATCAGGTACAACGCTTCTCCAAGGACTCTACCAACGTATCCTTGTTGTTTCTTAATAGTCCAACAACGTTTGGAGATAATGGCGCCATCATTAATCGATTCTTCAACACTTCCCGATACACTTTGCACTTTCGGATTATTATGTCGATATATACTCTTACAATTAATCTTTGATACGATCGTTCAATGTACATAAATTTACTATTCACGTAAGCCATTAGATTTTCGTTATGCG
Organism: Stenodera caucasica; assembly: GCA_037414795.1. Taxonomy (NCBI): domain Eukaryota; kingdom Metazoa; phylum Arthropoda; class Insecta; order Coleoptera; family Meloidae; genus Stenodera; species Stenodera caucasica. The sequence continues at coordinate 11,587 of JAZBGZ010001603.1, forward strand.
GATCAGTAGTTGTAGGAGAATCTAACGCGGTTTTCTTGGTTTCGATCACTAATATTTTTGGGTGTTCGGTTTGCCAAGCTTCTCTATTACATATGAATGTCTTTTTTATTAATGTTCACGCGAAAACTTTATCACCTTGTTCTACCACTAGAATAATGTCCTTCGATTTAATTGTTATCACTTTTTCCGCACCCCCGAGACACAATTCCAACATGTCTATAGCACAATCTCTGTTATCTGCGAGTGTTCACACCGTTTCACCGTAAATTGAATGTATACAATACCCGTTTGTATATTGACACGTGATTTGGCTTTTTAAGTGCACTTCATTTGATTCTAATTGCACTTGCGTAACATATTCCGTTAATTCGATTGTACTACGACTCCATCCCAAGTCTACCCATCTTCAATAAATGTTGCTCCATGACAATAACCGTTCATATCTAACGATCCATACATCGTCACTGAAGCACTGTTTGTTGTATTGACCACTAATTTATTTATATTATTATTGTATATTGATAAAATTTTACTTTGATGCACCGCTTCACATTTTTCTCTGCCTAACGGCTCAACATATTCACTAAATCAATTATGTACTGCTGATATGTGGCTATGCATGCCACAATAATAGATCTGTCGAAGCACTGTCACTAAACACGTTCTTACAAATTGTCCTTTGTACCGGTTTAATTGTAACACCTGTACTTCCAAGGTTTTCGTCTCGTAGTCTCTCCTTTTGCTCGGACACGGGGCAACGTCACGTAAGGAAATAGCGGTGGTGTTCAACTGCGACCCTTCACAGTCATACGCTATAAGAGCCAATGCTGGCTGTACAACCATCGTCCATCTTATTATAAGGATCATTACACTTGCCATTTCCTACAATTCAATCTATTACATTTCCTCATCTAATGTTATATTTGATTGTGATTCTTTATTCAATTGTTCAATAGTATAAAGTAATAATTACCTTTTTTTTCGTTCTCGAATGGGTTTTGCTTTTACTTAAAACAAAAAACGTCATAGTAAAGGTAATTTAGTGGGATTTCATGCACCTGATTTTAGCAAAACAAAACAAAATTTGTAAATTTTTTTTTTGTTGCTTATTATTATTTTTTTTTGTGAGTATTTTAACCCAAAATTAAAAAAATTTTATTTTTCAACTTTTCTCACAATTTTTCCTTGGACCCAATTTGGATACGGATTATGTTCGAACCATAGTTCTTCGTGTTATGTAAAGATTTCGCTCCTGAGTTCTCTTCTCTTCTTTTTTATTTCTTCGGCCGTACCTTGAGGCTGGTCGTCTGCCCCTGGCCGTAGTAGGGCTTTTTGTTCCGGCGTCAGAGTAATGATGCGTTTCATTCTTAATAGACTGCTTCCGTGCACTTGGTTTACATGGCATACATAACTTTTCCATTTCAGGATGTGTTCCGGATGGAGAAGACACACGATGAATTCCTCTGGTCACTCCGCTACTTGAATCTTGAATTGCATTTCTGTTGAATCAATAGATGTCGTTCAGTATAATCACTATTACTTTATTATTTTTTTTTTCTTCTATACGATATTACCTGTACTATTATTCTACTTTCTTCTTTCTACGATTTTTGTGTACTACTTTCTACTACTTCTAATCTACTAAATACTAGCTCGGTCTATCACCGGCTTCACTAATTTTCTAATTAATATTACGTTTTATTACAACTGTCTACACTTATTACGGTGAGTAGCGTTTTGGTATTTTTGTATTTCGTGTAGACCGTCTATGTACTGGTTTTTCGTTAGGAGAAAGTGGTCTTTTGGTGTTTATTTCGTGGGGGATCCGCGCAGTTTGATTGAGATATTTTATCGAGGATGTTTTGTAAGGGATTTGCGGTGTTTGATTGAGATCTTCTATCGAGGATGTTTCGTAAGGGATTTGCGGTGTTTGATTGGGATCTTCTATCGAGGATGTTTCGTATGAGATTTGCGGTGTTTGATTGGGATCTTCCAAGGGGATTGTTATTTCTTGAGTTAAAGGTAGGGCCTTGGGAGGTGAGGTTATGGAAGTAAATCCTAATCTTGGGTTAAAGTATAATGCTGTTGATAATAAGACTGGTAATCCGGTTACAGCCTCGTCATCGTCTTTATCCGAATCTGATTATCACTTGATTGATCACTGTCGGTTCTTTTCCTGGGTTGATAACCTCTAACAATACTCCTATCTTTTACGGGCTCTGGACTTTCTGCAGGTAAATGACCTTCACCTACTTCCGAGTTTACATCTTACTCACTGTAATGGATATTCTGTTGCCCTTCTTCGTTGTTATTTTCGTCGTCCGAATCTGTTGATTCTAAGTACGATTTTAATCGATTTACGTGCACTATTTGTTCTTTTCCGGTTTCTACGTCTTTTATTTTATAATTTACTTTTTCTTTTCGTTCAATTATTTCGAAAGGACCTAACCATATTTGGGTTAGCTTTTTACTTAATTTCACTTCACTAGCGGCATTACTTAGATACACTAAATCTCCGATCTCAAACACTCTTTCTTTTGCTCGTTGGTCGTAATCTACTATTTTTCTGATTTTTTCTGATACGTAATTATGTCCGACGTCGTGTTTAATTCTTTGTGATTTCAACACATCATTTGTAGGAAGTGCGGCTTCTCGTCCATGTAAAATATAATAAGGTGTATATCCTGTTGAACTATGTACGGTGCTTCGGTACGCGATTAGAATTAAAGGGATTCATTCGTCACAATCGCGTTGATTTTTGGCAATAAAATAACTTAACATGTCCTTGAACACTCGATGACTTCGTTCAATCATTCCCTTCAATTGTGGGTGAAACGCAGTTGTTTGAATTTTTTGTATACCCAATATGTCACACACTCCTTTCATTATTCTTGATGTAAAATTAGCACCTTGATCCGTTATTAATTGTTTCGGTGCACCGTGTCGTGTTATAATAATATCAACAAATTTCCTTGCTATTGTATCAGCTGACTGATCAGGAATAGGGATTGCTTCAGGATATTTCGAAAAATAATCCTGGAGTGTTAACAAATACTTATTTCCATTATTTAATGTTACAAATGGTCCAACAATATCCATTTGTGCTCGTTCGAATGGTTTTGTGATTTCCGGGAATTTCTGGAGTGGCGCTATCTTTAGATGTGGCGATGTTTTCCTTTGATTGCAAGTATGACATTTTCTGCAAAATTCAACAATATCTTGATTTCTCTTTGGCCAATAAAATCTTGTTTTCATTAGCGTCACCATTTTCTCTTGTCCTGGATGCGCGGAGTATGGTAAGGTGTGAAACTCCTTCATTGCTCTTTTCCTTAATGACTTCGGTAACACTAGTTGGTCGTTTCTTGTTTTATCATCAATGTGGTATATTATATTATCATTATCCAGGTAATAATTGCATTCGTCTTGATTTTGTTCGGTTATTCTAATTTGT
>JAZBGZ010001604.1:682-15034 GCA_037414795.1 Stenodera caucasica
TGGAAGTTTTAACTGGCGAACAACTTGTAAGTATACCATTTACGTATCAAATTAAGTACTATTTAAAGTAATAATAAATTGATAAACAGGATTCTGTAATTATTGTCTTAAAATAGTAAATTCAGCTTTTTAAAATGATTAGAAATTATAAGTGAAAGTCACAAATATCTAGAAATTATCCAAGACGATCATAAATTAATTTGGAATTTTCGCGAATTCGAATAAATTTTGCAATTAAATTAATTTATAACACAAATTTCGGTTTCTAAGCGCACTTTGTGGTTGATGATGAATTGACGTTTCTTGTCACGTGTATAAATTTTTTGATGTCGAAAACAATCGCCTTCACCTCACTTATTCTAAATTTGTTGATGTAATCAAATTCGTGTTTAATTATTGAAATATATAGACAGATTTGTCAAGGTAATGGCTCTTTTGTGAATGGATGACGTCAATTTTAGCACGATCTATGAATGAATGAGTGTTCCAGATTTTTACACATCATTTTTTTATATTATCTAAAAACAAATTCGGTATAAAATCGAGTGAAAAAAAAATTGATCCATTCACAATTTCAACGTGAAATTTCAAAACTACACGATTGGTAACGAGAGTGTTTTTTTCTGGGATTTTGTGATTTTCGCGTGTATTATTGGTTGTCTAAATTGCGAGCTAATCGTTTTTCTTTCGAATTTCAGCCAAGGGAGAGAGGCCAAATGCGTTTCCATATGCTCCACAATATCGATACAGCCTTACATTTTCTTCATTGTAAAAAAATCAAATTAGTCAATATACGTTCTGAAGATATTGTCGATGGTAATCCAAAATTAACATTGGGCTTAATTTGGACGATCATCCTCCACTTCCAGGTAAGTCCATTGGATTATTATTATTACTATTATTATTAAAAAAAAAACAGCTTCTTAATTTTTTGGGAAACTTCAGTTTTATTTGACAATTATTGGAAATTTTAGCCAGTTCTTTTCCAAGCGCTTGCTTCATTTTGTTTTATTTCTAATTGTTCGAAATCATTTAATTTTGCATGATTATCTATATTAAAATCAATACATTCGTGAGTCATTTGTTTTTCTCTTTGTTAAATCAAATGCTCCCGGTTATCTAGAATGGAAAGGTAAGAATTTTACATAATTATTAATAAATTCGAGAATAGAGCGCTCGAAGAACTGGCTATTTATCAAAAACATTTGAAAGTGAACGGTTTGTGACTCAACTCGAAATAATAGTTAAACTATTCGTTCTTAGATGGCGCTTCTTTTACAGTTGAATTTTAACCGGTACTTTACCCATTTTTTTTTTAATGTATTAGAAACGTAATTCATTCGTTAGGTCTCTTGTTTTACTTATTCTAATGACGCGTATTTTAGTCTACTCTACCATTTATGGTAGTCCGTTGAATATTGGTACTTTTTAGCGAAAAGTATTGGGCGAGTTGTTTTTTTTTCTTCTAAATAATCCTCTCATAAAATAATGAATTGTGTAGAGGCTGCTGCCCACTTCAAATATTTCAACCATATGGCTATAGATTTATTTAAGTATGTCAAAAATTTTGTTTTTATTATAGTGATAATAATATTAATAATGATGTATATGGTCATGGTCAATTTTGAGTATTCTTTCATAATCTTTATTGTGACTCGAAATTCAAATAAAAATATAAATCTTATGATGAAACTTTTAAAGTCAAAAGATGATATTACTGAGGACATTTATAAAGGTTAGAGAGTCATAATTTTTAGTTGGTTTGAATTTTTTTTTTTTAATTAATTAATGATTAGGAAATTGATCCATTAAGATTCCTATCTATAGAATGCTATTTCGAGTTTAATTAAACGAACCTAATGTGGGAGCACAATTTATCTGTATGACTAGAAGAGGAATTTTATTATTTTCAAATTAATAAATTATATCTCGAGAAGATACAGTTATTTTGAATATTCAAGAGGTAAAGTGGGCTACAAATACCGCACGCGAGCAGTTCTATTCGAACAGTTCGGATGAGATAGGCAACCAAAATAACACTAAAATTGAAACTGTCCCTAATTGAATATAATTGTAAAAATTGGGGTTTGTCTTCAAAATTGACGATTAAAATTGAGTATAAATAACATATTTTAAACTGTTATTCTCCTCCAGGACACGAATAGATCATTTATAAAATGATTTTTGAATTGTTACCGAAACTATTGGCTTCCTTTATAATCAAATCGTGAAATTACAGTTTATTATAATGGATCAAATAATATAGAATCAAGATCTTCCCTATTTTGATAAATCATCGTTCAACTTTCATTCTATTATTATTATTATTTTTATAAAATACGAATTCGTGCTAGAATTTGACCTACAAATTGTTTCAACTAAAATTGCTGATTTTTTTTCGAAAAAAACAAAACACTATTCTTTGTAAATGTTGCAGTATCGTGATACGCTATTCTCACGACTTTTCACAATCTCTCAAATAGACAAGATTTTTCTCTTAAAACCCTCTAAACAATTGTTTCAACAATAACTATGTCATTAATTTGATTACTTAATTATCATCGTTTATAATCATAATTAAGTCTAATAAAAGAGAATCTATGATCGAAACGGTAATTGTCAATATCTTTAATTCATGCTGAAATAACATGACTTTCTTTTGTGAGGCTTGTTTGGATATGTCGTGATTATTTTTATCGAACTAGATCTTCACGATGATGATTCTGATTGTTGTAGAGGAACTAGATTTTGATCATGAAATGTTTCACTTTATTTGTAGAAAGTTTTTATTGAAACGCGGAAAATTCAACGATCACTGGTAGTTATAAACAATAATAAAAAACAATTTCTAATATATCACTATAAACTTTAAAATTATTCTAAAGAAAATAAAAAATAACATCACAATGAGATCACAATATTATGACATCACTGATCTTTATTTATTGATATTTACATAAATCCCAGGTATTTTGTTGATATTTTTATACTGTTAAATGATGTAATTGAAACGACCTCCACAATTTTTTTCGTCTTAAGTGGCGCCTTACCCGACCCTATAATCACCAAATATCAAAATTATCATAATTAAATCAATAATTCCAGTGATTGTAGAATTTGGATCGAATAAATTTATATTTTCCCATCGAACAATCAGATATTCTATAGTGAAATTGTTTTAATTAGTAGGTTTTCGTTTCTGTGATTTATCACAACAAATTTCACCTTTTGCTCCGGTTTTTCCATTAATAAATTCAATTTTTTTTATACTCGGAAATTTCAAATCTTAAAATTTCGATGTGTGGTTGAATTATTTTTTTTTCTGTTCACAAGAACGGATGTGCAATCGACAGACCGGAAACTATCCAATACGTATAAATCCAAGGTGAAAAAATTTGAAAAAAAATCAACATCCGGTGTGTTACAACAATATCAGTAAAAAAAAATTGTGATTTCTACCAATTGATCAATGTTGCAATTTCCAATTACTTTAATTAAATTGAATTACAATAGAAAAACTGTAATTTTACAATAATGATGATGATGGAAGACTTTTTGATAAAATTGTGATGCTTTGTTTAGATAATTAGAAGATTTACAATATTATATGATGCTTTGTTAACCATCTGTGACGATTTGCAAGGTGCATTGTAAATTTTAACTATTGTCTAAATCCACGACGTTCATTTGTTATTATTATATTTTAAGGATTATCAAAATATTTTTCTAATAATATAATAAGGAAATGATTTTCAACATAAGCAACAAAAACTAGGCTTCCTCTCAACAAAGTTATCTTTATTACTTTAACAATGTTGATTTGTATCGTTAAATTTTTATTAGTGTTTATTGAAATAATACTGGTGAATAAAGTTAAATTTATTTTGAACGTAATTACGCATATTTGGTTGTTATTGATAAACAGATCGCGTAATTATTAAACTAATTATTAATTTATGTCGATTCGAGAGGGGGCTATAAACACCTGCGTACGGCCCTGTAACTATACCTACACATACCGTATAGTGAATGAACAAGGCTAATGTTGTCCGTCAGTATTCACCGACGTTCACCTGACGTGACACCTGCTTTACTGTTTTGTGCCTCTTGTGTTGTTTTTGTTTGTGTGTGTGCAAAATGTCGATGTATCGTTTCGTTAAGGATAATAAAGCTTCAACGACATCGAAACGTTTATTTGTGCAAGGGACGTCCGGTGAATCCTCGAATTTTACGTTAAATCCACAACAACAACGTATCCTCGGTCCTCCTATCGTGACCCATCTAACAAATCCCAATGATTACGATAATTTACAAGCAATTTATACGAATAAACGTCTTTCTACCGAAGTCCTAGGTAGTTCATTGGAATCGACGAAAACTAGCCGTTGTAATCAAGACGGTACTAGACGTATAACGACACGTATTGTACGTAAAGTTACGACATTAACGCATGGCGAAGAGAAACAACGTTCAGAGGAATTAATGCAACATGCCCAACAATTTAGTATAAAAAGCAAAGAGGATATTGTTAGAGAAACAGAAACTACAGCCGTACAACCTAAACGAGTCAAGGTTAGATTTAACGTAACTCAATATTATTAGGATCTAATTACTCCAAAAATATTGGTCGATTATATCGAATTACTCGAATTTCTGTGTCCCAAAAACAATATTTTTTAAATTGGAGAAAATTAACGAAATTAGTCTAATTCTAAAACATCTGCTCTATGAATAATTGTTGATTGTTTACAATAATATTTGGCATTGACACACCTCAAGTTCTAATTGAGATCAAACTTAGGACATCTCCTTATTAGAATTTCTAGTTTATTGATTTTTTTTCGTATGTCCAAATAATTCTGTTGTTATTTGGCCTACGCTTTTCTACAACAAAATTATTGAAATGTCATTTATTGATTTTAGTCATAGTTGGCGATCTGACCTAATAAGATTGTTTTTTGTTTTTCAGTTGTAGTTGATTTATATTCACCAATATCAAGGATTTTCAGCTTGATGCATAATAATTAATTGTTTTTTATTTTCTTCTATTAAGCCGTTATAAAGGTCTTGGAGCTAGAATATCCTTTCACCCACCTACAACAATAATTGGAATTCATTGATTATATTTTTTCTACAAAAATCTACAATAATTCCAATAATTATCTCTTATCTATTTATAGACTGACAATTTACAGTTAAATCGTTCTAAGATCATCTAATTGGGTTGATTTTGTGTTTTTATTATTGGCGATAATTCGATTCCGATTTTGCAGTTAGTCTGATTGATTATATTAACGAGATGAACTCTAATTAGTTTGATTAGCAGAAAGATTTCAAGCTCTATATGAAATATTTTTACTTTTCAATCATCAATAATTCGATCATAAATCATCAATTATTTTAATGTTAATTTCAGCAATCCGATTCGATACTCTCGTGTTGAATAATCGAATCGATTTCAGTTACATAATAAGTCGAATTAAATGACGGAAAATAACGAAAAACAAAACAATTTAGTCGCTGATTAAAAATAAATTGTAGAAAAATTACTCTCATTATTAGTTTGAGATATAAATAAATTTAATAATGTTAATTCGGCGGCTCTGGAAGGTCACATAAAGGAAATATCAATTGTTTCAATTAAAATCTAGTAATTATTGGCGCGAAATTCCAATCGATGACGTGGCAACACGCAGATTTCTTCCACTCAAGACACTAGATGGCGCTTTTAGTTTATAATTGAACGCAATTATTTGATTTTTTTTTTTAATTTTGTGTTTTATGATCTTGTTGCAATCAAACTGTGTGAATTGTGGTTGAAATTTTAATTGCACTCAACTATATTTAATGGTTTTAATGCACTTAAGTGCTTAATTTGACTTGAACAAAGATTAATTGTCATGGTGCTGTTTTCGTATTAGAATCGTCTATTTGCAAGTAGTAATTTTCCTATTGTTTGAATTGAAAAAAAATTTGTCATTATTCATTGTTTTATTTATTTAACCAAATTCGGATTATTCTCCAATGTAGTTCCTGAACTTATTGTTTGTAATTTTTCACTGATTACAAATAACGATAATATTTATTTATTTTTTTTAACTCTCGAAGAGTTCGTTGATTCCTTAATCGCGAATAAAATTATAATAAATAACGTGTTTATAACAAATAGAATACGTAGTTTCGAAGTAATTGTTACTGTATATAAATAGTATGCATGCTTGATGTATATAATTACATAGTTATCTATCAACATACCATTGGAAAATATTATAATTAGTACACAATCGAAAATATGTCGATTTTATTGTTGAATGAACTGTTGGAAAAAACTGCATTATAGAATAATGCTTCGTTTTTTCTCCTAATTCTCAAATTTCCGGTATATGAATTAGAAATTTTTCGATTACTAGATTGTGATTATTTCCTGTCATTTTCAAATAAATAAATCAAAAATTGATGAAGTTAGCGAATTCACCGAATATAAAGATGACTTCATGCGCTTATTTATACAGATTTACAGTTAAATTGCAGAGAATCATTTCCATGATAATCAATCATAATACCGGATGTCTCCTATACGATAAATATCTCACTTATTTACAACAAAGAAAATTCTTGGATTTTCAACCGAAATATTTGAGCTACATTTAGACTGAATTGAAAGTAGTAGAAACTAGTACCAATTTTTGAATTTACATAGAGATGATATGCAAATTTATATTAATTCGTAATTAAATAGCAAAATTACGTACATTACTCTAATTTTATCTTCAATTAATCTAATTTTTTCACGAGAATATCATAAAAATATGGTCCAGATTAGAGAGCATCGACGTAGGCTTTGCTTTAAATAATGTCTGCCAATACTTGATTTTTACACAAACATTCTCGTTACCATAGCAACCTGTCAATATGTCACTTGAAAAAATTGAGCATCGGTTGACAGTGAATAATTTCGTCGACTTGTCAGTTTTTCAGTGTAACATTAAGAATAAAGTGAATAAATAGACATATATTATTTATCTATGGACATATGTTTTGAATAGTGAGGATTTTGGGGGACATTTTGTATGGATAATAGTGAAAGCTCTGTCATCAATCAAGTTGTTCCGCTATTTCCTGTTACTTGATTGAGAATTGAGTTATCGAACACTACTTTCAAATGTATTAAAAATTAATATTGAATCATGTTTATTTGTAGTAATGATTGATGGTTCGATCTTATTTATGATTTTGTTGATTATTTCAGATATCCGATATAGTGGTTGGTCAAGAACCGAATGTATCAGCTAAAGATTATCTATTACGTTGGGCGAAACGTACAACACATAAATATCCCGGTGTTAATGTTCAAGATTTTACAAAATCATGGCGTGATGGTTTAGCATTTAGTGCAATTATACATCGTAATCGTCCTGATTTATTGGATTGGCGTAGTGCACGTACACAACGTGCTAGAGAACGTATGGAAACAGCATTTTATATAGCCGAACGTGAATATGGCGTAACACGTTTACTCGATCCTGAAGGTAAACCATTTTTTTTTCTTATTATTATTCAACAACAACAATAAAAATACAGAAACAATAGTAATGGAACAATGACATCATTGTTTTTGGATTTATCATAAGTATTTTTTTCGACAATATAAAAGTAGTACTTACTATTATTAATTTTAGATAAAAGCTGAATGTATCTTGGATCTGGTTGTGTTATTTATTATAATATAAATATTTTTTCATTTTTCATCAACAAAAGTTTAGTGACAGTAAATTTAACGGTTAACTATCTTGTTGTTGGAATTACAAGAAGTTCTTTACATTTTTCTCAATTAATTTCAATGGTCTCACCACAATCACTTCAGATTTATGGAAATGATAATCAAATTTTTCCAATTGAATTATTAAAGTGTAGATTCGATTAATTTACTTCGATATAGTGATTTAAAATTTATAAATTTTTCATAAATAGAATCTTGTTGATAGTTTCTCTTAAATCGGTTGTTGAATTCCTAATATTCGTTTTTTATTTTTCAAAGAAATACTAATTTAGGTCGTTTTCATTGTCGTACTGGATTCCGTCTAATGATTTCTCAAAATTTTTGCTATTCCAACTTGTTTATAATAATTTTTAACGATTTCACAAGTTTTTCAACTCAAATTATTTACTGGAATCTTGATTCAAGTTTTTTCGGTGATTTATGGAATAAAATTCAAAATAATTATTAAGTCTTCTTTAGCCAAATAATTATTACAATCACATGTTTCGTTCTAATTTATTGTACAAAGAAATTAATGCTTTTCTGAAGAAAAAACAGTGGAAGTTTGTTTAGTTTTCCATGAAAAATTCACCAATTTTTCTTCATTAACTCTTCAATGATTCCTAATCACATTTCTATTGAAATTTATTCATTTATTGATATTCTGTAATTTAATTGGAATTTAATTTTAACGGTTTTCACTTTTTTTTTTGTGAGGTTCAAGAATTTCAAGATTCTTGTCAAAATGTGTTTGCAGTTTTTTTTGTATATTTTGCAGCAAATTCTCACATTTTTCTACAGAGTTTAGGAGAATCTCAATCAACATTGCATCTCAACCTTTAATTTTTTTTTCGAAAAACTACTAATTTATATCGATTTTTGTTTTGTTTTGCTGAAAATTTCATTATTTAATTTCTGTTTTTGGTGAATTCCAGATGTGGACACTCACGAGCCTGATGAGAAATCACTAATCACATATATATCATCATTACATGAAGTATTTCCAGAACCGGCACCCATTCATCCATTATATGATTCAACAGCCCAACAACGTGTACAAGAATATCGTGAATTAGCATCATCATTACATTTATGGATGCGTGAAAAATATAGTTTGATGCAGGATCGTTCATTTCCAACAACATTAATTGAAATGAAAAAATTAGCCGCTGAATCATCACGCTTTCGTACCGATGAAATACCAATTAGACAACACGATAAGAATCATTTGAATCAATTGTTTCGTGATTTAGAGAAATATTTTAAAACAGTTGGTGAAATTGATATTGAACCAGAATTACATATTGATAATATCGAACGTAATTGGCAACGTTTAATGGTGGCATATCAGGAACGTGATCGTTTTATTATTGATGAAATAAAACGTTTAGAAAAATTACAACGTTTAGCTGAAAAAGTACATCGTGAAATTAAACAAACCGATGCCAGTCTTGATAATATTGAACGTACAATCGATAATGAATCGAGACGTATTGATCGATTACATCCGTTAGAGGCGAAGAAAATCGCCGATCAATTAGACCAAGAATTATCGATAGTCGAACAAAATATACAATCACTAAAAACTGACGTTTTTACATTGAGAAATGGACGCTATGTCCAAGCCGCTGAATTAGACAAACGTGTAACAAAATTACACGAAAGATGGGTACATTTACGACATTTATTACACAACAAAATCGTCGGTCCTTTAGCCAATTTGAGTTTCCCAGTTGAAGAACGTACCGTAATCAAACATTTACGTACCGTACAGGAAACGCGCAATGTCGATACAAATCCACATTTCCGGTCGTTACAAGAGCATATCGAATGGTGCAAAAACAAATTGGTAAGTTATTTATAGTTTTAGATTGAAAAAACCAATAATTTCGAAATTATTCCAGAAACAACTGAAGAAAGCCGATTACGGTAACGATCTACAATCTGTACAAACTGAACGTGAATTCCATCAACGCGAACACAAACAAATCGATCAATTCCATTCGAAAGTTGAAACATGTGTTAAGGCCCGTCAATATTTCAATGGTGACGAATTAGCTCTCTATAATCAACATTTAGGACAATTACAGAAAATCTATGCTGAATTATTGACATTTTCAACAAATCGTATGACCGATTTAGAAACTTTATTGGATTTTATACAATCAGCTACGAACGAATTGCAATGGTTGAATGAGAAAGAAGAAATCGAAGTCACTAGAGATTGGAGCGATACGAAAATGAATGTACATTCCGTTGAAAAATACTATGAGGTAATAATTTACAATAATCTATCGAAAATTGGAGACTTCAACGCTTCATTGCATTTAGAATATTGAAAAAAAATCGAATCACTATTTATTCGAGAAATATCCAAAACTTGTTATTGAATTGGGATTGAACCGATTTCAGCTCAGATTCCGATTCCTCACCAAGTTCTCTACCGTATTACAAATCTTAGAGGACTTGTGGAGGAATCGGAATTCTCAATTCTAAATTAATTTCTTTTTACAAAGCTGCTATTTTATGGAATTGGTGATGAGGTAGCTTATCATTTTTCATAAAATTATTAAAATTATATTAAATGTGGTGAAAATTTTTGATTATTTTTTCCTTTATATTTTCAGCATTTGATGAGTGATTTGGAGAAGCGCGAGCTTCAATTCAGTGCCGTCCAAGAACGTGGTGAATGTTTAATATTGCAGAATCATCCAGCAACAAAAGCTATCGAGGCACATATTGCGGCAATGCAAGCACAATGGGCATGGTTATTGCAACTCACCCATTGTCTAGAGACCCATTTACAAAATACCAGAAATTATCAGCAATTCTTCAAAGATATCGCAACAGCTGAAGAATGGATTAAAGAGTAATCTGAAGATTATAAAATTGATTCCGAATTCAATGGTTATTTTTTTGTTTTTTTTTATAGGAAAGATGAAGTTATGAATAATGAGTTTAGTCAAGGTGAATTCAGTTTGGATGTTGGCGAGCGATTATTGCAAGGTATGCAGAATTTAAAAGACGAATTAAATGCTTTTGGTGATCAAGTTCAAGCTTTATGTGCAAGAGCACAAAATATTGTGCCATTAAAACAACGAAGACAGCCTGTAACACGACCTTTAAAAGTCACCGCCATCTGTAATTACAAACAAAATAATGTACGTATTCAATTGTTTCAATATCCAGAAAATCCCAATAATTCCCCGTTTATTATTATAGTTTGTAGTTGAGAAAAACAAAGAATGTACACTATTGGACAATTCTGGTCGAATTAAATGGCGTGTCCATAATGAAAAAGGGGTGGAATGTCAAGTACCTGGTGTTTGTTTCGTATTTCCACCGCCTGATAAAGATGCTTTAGATGCTAGTGATCGTTTACGTCGTCAATATGATCGTTCATTATCATTATGGCAGAAAAAACAATTGCGTATGCGACAAAATATGATATTTGCAACAATTAAAGTGGTAAAAGGATGGGATTTACCGCAATTTATATCGATTGGTGCTGAACAACGGAACGCTATACGTCGTGCTTTAAATGAAGATGCTGATAAATTAATAGCTGAAGGAGATCCATCCGATCCGCAATTGAGACGATTAAGACGTGAAATGGATGAAGTTAATCGTCTATTTGATGAATTCGAGAGACGAGCTCGTGCCGAAGAAGAAAGCAAAAATCAAACGAGAATCTTCAATAATCAAATAACGAATTTAAATCAAACTTTAGATGATGCCATATCGATTATTAATAAACGTGTAATAGCACCGATTCCGCGCGATATTGATACTCTACAACATTTAGTATTAGAACATAAAGAATTTGAATCGCGTCTACAAAATATCGAATCGGAAATAGAACAAGCTAAAGATACATTCAGAAGTATCACATTGAAAACACCTCAACATAAAAAAGATTTAGAAAAAGTTTTAGATAAATGGAAATATGTGTGTAATACAAGTAATTTGTATGCTGAACGTTTGAAATGTGTTGAAATTGTTTTAAATGGTATGGATGAAGCTAGTCAAGTTATATCCGAATTTGAAACGAAATTAGCCTTATTTAAAGAACTACCGAATAATGAGAAAGGTTTAGAAATGATTCATGATGATCTATTAAGATTACAATCGGCTATTGGACAACAACAAATTGCAATGGATCAATTAAATGATGATTTTGATAATACACGACGTTTAACGGAAAAATCACGTCCAAATCATCGTGGCCAACATAGTGATATTGAACGAATGGATAAAGATATACAAAAATTGAATAATCGTTGGAGTAATGTTTGTTCGCAATTAGCTGATCGTTTACGTGGCTGTGAACAATCTTATAATATGTTGAAAAATTATCGAACACCTAAAGATAATGAGGATGCTTGGCTAGATGAACAGTATGGGAAATTGGAAAATCTACAACCGATCAAAGATCGTGCTAAAGAACATCTAGAAGCGACTAGAGTAATTTTTTTTTCTTTAATTAAATCAAATAATTTTAGATTATAATTGATTTGTTTTAGAATCTTCTAAATAGCGTCCAAGAACGTGCCCCAATTATAGAACAAGTCAATATTAACGGAGGGAAATTTATACGAGAGGGCAAGGTAACTAGTAATTGAAGAAATTTCCATATTAAGATAGCCAATAGTTTAGGAAAATTTGTGTGATTGTTGATGAATGAGCGCCCTATTGTATTAGAATCCGGGTATTTCCAGTAATTTTCTATAATTTCCACTATAATAATAATAATGCACTTGAATTTTCTAAGCTTCATTTCCTCTAGTTCTTAGTGAAAATCTGACGCTTCTATCTTTAATTCTTCAAGTTTAAATGTTGAATTTTACTCAAATATTTGTACAGTGGATTGTTGGATTATTTTAAGCACAAATCACCAAATCACTGTACTTATGACATAATCACTAGTATTTTTTGTGTTGGAGAATAATTAGCACAATTGCACTATAATTTCTGGTGATTATGCAAATATACACAAAATTCGCCCCCTTAAAATAATGATATGAGAGATAATTGCACTGACTTTAAACTAACAATTGACCCCTAACATTCTAACAATTTAACATTAGATATGGAGCAAAGGACTGCAAAAATATCGTGAAGCACTATTAGAAGCTCAACCATCATTGGATGGACATCCGGCATTTCGTACAAATCGCGATAATTCACCAACTGGAGCTGATATTGTTGCAAAAGAATTGGACGATTTCAATGCTCGTTATCAATATTTATTGGACATTTTATATGGACGATTACAAGAGATCGCTACAAAATGTCCGGGAGATATCGTCACCTTGGTAAGTCCAATTTTTATAATTAATTGATACAATTCACAAATCGAAAATATCACCGGATATTATGTTAAATTTGGCCTTGACCAATAATTTTTGCTAAATTAAGCCACAATTGGGCAATTTTTCTATTAGACAGAGAGATCAAGCAGGTGACACAAGTTTTATAAATAAATATCAAGTCACACATGTAGAGTTGTTTGTTTATGGGAAAAAAATGAATGTTGAGAAAAAAAATTGAAACTAGTTATTGTGATTAATTGTCTAGATTGGTGCCATTTGAACGGAATTGGTGGCGGCGCTTTTCCTGCAAATAAAATTCGATAATTTCACAAGAACTACAATAATTATTGAATAGTCGACTTTATTATAGATGGATTTGTTCATTTGTTTTGTAATCCACCTACACTTGTTTCTTTATATGGATACTTGAGCATTTATGAATTATACTAGAAACCCACTCAAATTGAACTAACCTTTGTGGTTTTGTTTAATCAACAATTACTATCATCATAAGGTATTTTATCAGTTGGTGAAAATATCAAGAATGATGTCATTTATGATGCCAAAAAAAGTATCCAAAATTATTTATTGATCAATAGCTTTCGTTGATGGTGTTTTCTCGTATTTTTGGTCTTTGATTAGAGGAAAAATAGAACAAAATCATCAGAATAGATTTATTTTTTTTTAAATCGATTTTATGCCATCAATGCTAAAAATAAAATATTAACTATTAATTTTTTCTTATTAATTAGTTTTGAGAAAACCACGTCACGGTTGAAAATAATCGTTGAAATCCGTCTATTTTCGTTATATAGAAACGACAAATGTGCTAGCCTACTGGATTACTTTTAGTATAACAACGCGAATCGAGTCAATTGTATGTTACCGAAAATTAACAATTATTATTATTATTACTTTTATTATTATTATCGATATTATTATTATTTTTTATAATTTTTATATTTTGTGTAGTTTATTTACGGATTTTTTGCAATCCTCGTGATTCTTGTGAATGTGCCTTTATGCGCGTGATTAGAATTTTCTAAAATTCAAATTTTCTAGTGATTTTCGATAAAATTCACAATGAGTGATGATTATGATTTCGAATTTGAATTGGGTACTATTCCCTGGGAGGTAAATATTTATCGAAAAATCATTGAATATTTATAGAAAAATGACTAGTGATTAGAAATAATGAGCAATGTAAATAACATGTTTTTTTTTTTCCAACTATATCCATAAATTATTCTGGTATTGTTACGTGAATTCTATAATTGGCAT
>JAZBGZ010001605.1:0-15020 GCA_037414795.1 Stenodera caucasica
ATCAACTGCAACAACAAAGTATCAACGAGGCATCAATTTGGCAACAAATTTGACCAATAGTCCCAAAAAGTGGTCACCTGGTTCATTACAAGTTTCCATTTATAATATTTAACAACCAAATATTCCATTATATTATTAATATCATTATTCTAGGATGGTAATCGTAAGAGCGCTTTCCAGCCGTATCGCCAAAGTTCTTGTACAGTTTTAACGAATCTCCAACGTGGTAATACGCAAGCCGAAACGCCAATACCGCAGATTACCGATTTTGATCTACATGCACGTTCTGGACAAGGCGAAATCAACGATGAAATATTGAAAAGCGAGCCGGAAATTGATGTATGCGATAAAAATGGTTTAACACCTCTACATTGGGCCGCTGCTTACGGACAGTATAATGCCGTTGAATTATTATTAGATAATAATGCTGTTGTTGATCGGTCCGGCCCAGACGGCGAGACTCCTTTGATATTCGCAGCTAACGGTGGACATCATGAAGTTATACGACTGTTAATTGGTAGAGGAGCAGATGTTAATCGAACCGATCACGTAAAATTGATTCAAGTCGAATCGGGGTTATTCAAATGAACAATTATATTGATTTTAGTTTTGTAATACGGCTTTGATGTTTGCGGCGCGCAAAAATCATCCGCATAGTTGTCAAGAATTGTTGATACATGGTGCTGATTTTCGGCTGCAAAATTTAAATGAAGATACAGCTTATACTTTGGCTGTTGAGAATAGTAGCACGTTAGGTAGAGATTTATTCTCAATTTTAATCAATCTGAAGTATTAAACTGGTTTGAATTTCAGCTCAAGCGGTTATAACAAATTTTATCATTTCATATTTAGAGTCAGATTCTTATAAAGATGTTGGTCTAACTTGATTGGAAAATAGAGTACTTAATTGAAGATTCGGAATGTTTATTTTCGATAACCTTAATGAATTGAGACTTGAGTTATTCATTGAAAGTTTATTATTTCGGTAACAATAAAACAACTGATTCGTTGTAGCGACTCTTCTGGTTCAGATCATTGCATAATATAACTGAGAAGATTATTCACAGTTGCTATAATCGTATGAAGTGGAGTTTCTATGATATCTTTCATTAGAGATGTGATGGTGATTTTCATGAGCGCTGTAGCAATCCTTGCAAGCAGATTCAAAATCGAACGTATCATTAAATTACCGGAAAAATGCAGCTGGATATTTCTGAATTAAGATCTTACATTATTCAAATAGAAATCAAGTAGATATACAACCGATTTACCCTGAATCGATGACGAGAGAATGTTCGAGTTTGACTTGACGATTCATGATATCAAGTTTCAACTTGACCTCAACCATCAAGCCCGAAATTGTACCTTCCAAAGTACCAGATACTATCCTCATAGACAAAAATTTTATGGTATAATTGTAAACGAACTGAAACAAAATTCTAATCAGTTTCAATTGTTACTGAATATCACTAAAAAAATACCTGTAATTCCTGGAAAGTGATGGGAATAGTTATCGAAGCTGTTTTTCCATCTTTTGGGGCAGCAAGGACTACATTTCCACCTCGATGCATTGTCGCAATATTTTTGATAATACCATCAGTTAAATATAAACCTCCCGAAACAAATAGCTAATCAATTTATAAAAATTCTATTAAAATTTTCTTAATATTGTTAAAAGTTCAGCTCACATTTGAGAAATTTCTTTGAATATTCGGGACTTCATGTGGATCCATATGTTTCACAATTATTAACCTGTTGATAAACAGGAAAAACTGGTCGGCATAGCTGTTCAACAGTTCCACCAGTTCGTGTCTGAATTTTCATAAAAATTTGATGATTGAGTGATTTTGTTATAAGAATTAATACCGACTTTTGTGCAGATCTCGCTTCAATTAGAGCTTCCCTCAAGAACTCCTGCGATACAGACATAGGAACGGCATCTCCATTACTATATACTTCAAAAATAGTTTGCAATAATAATTTCGCCCGATTGCCGATAGTTTTAATACATAATGTTGATCCAATTAAACAAAGAATAATTAACGTAATTTTCATGTTGAAAAAATGTAATTGATGTAATTGGAAATGAGCAATTGCGTTTTATAGACTTTGGTTTATTTATCGAACAATGGTGTTTTTCTATTGAATTTTATTCGATATTGATTATCAATAAGATTTATGTACGAATTTCATAACATGTTATTTATTCCAGAAATCAATAATCAAATGATTTTTATATAAATCAATTTGTCGGCCTTTTTGCAGATTTAAACCTATCGACAACTGATACAATTGGAAATAAGCAATGTCTATTAGTTGTTTGATAGATTTTTATCCAAAATCAACTCTAACTCGTGGATTTGTGATAGAAAATTGTTATATCTATCAAATTCTTCTAAAAAGGGTAATCTCGATTCAGATCTTCTATATTCCAGGAGTTTTTTCTTGAATCCCACTGGAGACACGATTGGAAAAAAAAATATTCAAGGATAAGATATTTCTCTGAATGAATGCAACTGCAGAGGAGTCTACGACTCAAATCTCGTGTTATATTGAATTTTGATCAAGAAATACCGACAATGAGAATTAAAACGCGGTTTTATTGCTGGAAATTTCAATTGAAAATCAAATTTGATGGAGAATATCTTTGATTTATTGCATGAAATCTTTCACTGCTAATTCAGCTGGTGCTGCTGTTTGTACATGGATAGTTTCGTTTATAAATGAATTCAATGAGTCAATCATCGATTGAACTGGATCGCTGATAATCGATTCCAAAATCATTAAAATAAGACTATGTATAAGGGTTGTGATGACCTCAGTCAGTAAATTCAATAGCCAATCGATCAAAACATTGCCAGAAAAGTTCAAATCGATGCGTCTAAAATTGAAGTAAATAAATTGAATTAATTTATGTTCGAATCAAATATAGATTGAGGGAATATTTACCCGGAATCTATGATAAAGAAATAATCAAGAGTGGCTTGATAATTGTCGAAATTGAATGATATGGCAATTTCAGTTCTCAAGTTGGTAATTTTTCCTTCAACACCTCCACTTGGACCGAGAAGCAAGATTTTCACATTATAATCATAATCGAACTGGAATACAACAATTTTAGAATCTGAACGAATCAAATTTGTATTGTTCTACCTTCAAAGTATCGAAAGTAATTGGGATAACATAAGTCAATTTGTTAGTGCCACTTGGATCATATTCAATGACAACATCACCTCCACGATGCATTGAGGCCAAGCCTTGCATCCATCCTTTAGTTAAATCCAAATGACCAAAGGACAAAAGCTTTAATTCGAAAATAAAAAATTCAGAATTAATTACAATAAAGACACTATTAAGCTTACATATCGAATTTTCTCGTGGATGTCGGGCAACTCGAGTGGATCCTTACCGGAATGGATTATTAAACTATCGAGATTCTTGAAGACTTTGTCAGCATGAACGTTGGCGATATCTTGTAGAGCTTTACTAGAAACATAGGAAATTTATGAATCTTTGGTAAATTTCTCATGAAATTACTTCACTTACAGATTTTTGCCTTTGGCAACTTCCATGACTTCTTCGACGAACTCTCTCGATAATCCTACTGAGATCTTTTTATCGTCTGTTACAATAGCCGATGAGAAAATTGTTGATCTCTCCTCCGGTTTTGGAACAGCCAGCGTTAAGGCGAAAACGCACAGGAAGATTATCGAAATCTTCATTTTCTCCACAACTTTTTTCAATTGTACAACATAAACTCTCAATTAATTATGAAAGGAATCGATAGAAGACTGCTTTTTATAAATTATTCTCAAGTGGCTATGTCGAAATTTAATTTAAAAATAATCTGTTACACATTCGATTGATTGATAATTAAACGATATTGATTAAGGAAATACTTGTTAGTATTTAAAAACGCAATATCTATTTGTATTCTTAACTTTGAATAATATCTTCTTCGGAAAAAGTAGAGTTGCTTGTTTCTAACGAAACATAATCTTTTCCAATTTGAAAAATTTACTCACATTGACGGTGAATTTCTGGCACAATGTCAGAATGTGTTCATTTGAACCAAACAATTTTTTTGAATGAAATAGGGGTTGGATCATTCAGTAAAATATCTCAAAAATGTATTGAAATAGTGTTTTTTTGTAAATTCTTTGTTATATCAATGAGCGGAAGACATGAATTGATTCATATTTTATTATTCCCCAATAATTTCATTGTAATCAACAATTTAATGACAAATAATAACTTTTAGTAAATGTTGGAATTTCCTCTGATTTGGTTATCAAAATTGCCTTGAGTCGTCTATAGTGAAAAATTGAAGAAGACTTAATTATTTTCAAGAAGATTCTTTCTAAAGCATGTAGGCACCAAAATTATTAGGAATATAGCCGAAAACAATTCAATTTTAAAATAATATAATTCAAATCAAAACAGTTTATCGGTGCCTTAGGATCTCAGTTATCTTAACTCGCCTAGTTTTATGGTTTCAATTTGAGAACTACGCACAATTGTATGCTTTCCAATAATATGCAAACAATTTCCAGGTAGATGTAACTATATCGTGAAAAATCGAAATATCGCGTTTTAGTTATTAATAGCTTTTTTATTTTTGAAGTTTTCATAAATCTTGCGACTTTCAATTTTTCATCTGATGTGGCCATTGGCTTTCGAATACATCGATTCGTTTTTGTTTAATTGCAGGGGCTTAGCTACCGCTGTAGAAATGATACAGGGCTCCCTAGTTAGAAGGGCCCCAATATGCGTAAGAAAAAAATTTTATCCACATAGTAGTGCAATTAAATAATGAAATTAAGTTGAAACTTATTTACTTAATTAAAAAATTCATAAGTTCACTTTATAAATACTGAAATAAATAATTATTCATACTTTTAAGTCAGCCTCAATAAATGAACAATAAAACACTTCGACACAGTTCTATACAGTCTGTTCCAGTTACAGTTTAAATTTTCCATAAAATCCTTGTATTAGAAAAAAAATGAGACGAGACTTACAAAATCTTTTAAGGGATCACTTAAATATTGGGATATATAAAGAAACATAAGTCTATTTTGGAAATAGGTCAAATCAAAATCAATCGAGTTCATTTCCTACTTCATTAAATAAGTTCTCACCTAAATCTCGTAGTGAGTGGACATTGATCGAGTGCTTGTGCTATCAATTTCGCTGCGATAAAAAAGAGACAGAAGAACAATATCGGCACCGGTATCAGTGTAGTGATAAAAAGGTAGCTGTGAAAGATAAAATAACCATATAAACAATTATGAATTCAATATCAGCATTCAATGGACCTGGAAACAACTACAGTCAACCTAGGTTTCATATGAACAACGCTATACAGGGTTGCCTACCATATATAATACCCAAATGCCGCAACAGTATAACGCTTCACAAATCTCAAATAATAATAAACAGTACTATCATAGAAATTTATCTACCAGTAGTGATGAAGAAGAAGACATGACTGGAAACGTAGGTGATTAAAATCCTTGGCAGAGGGTGAAAGGTCCAAAAGAAGGAAAATAATGAATACAAACTTCAAATCAAATGAAAATGTTAACTTAAACAACAGATTCAGTGCTTTGTCTAAACCAAATGAGGAAACCAGTGAAACCATGCATGTAACACAAATCGAAAATAAAATGTCAAAACCTTCACCAATTTATACCTATATCCTCTAATTCTATTCTTTGTTGAGCTAGAGCCCACAGTAAACAATAAAGATATTTATAAAATAGGGTACATTCAAAATAAAGTACAATAGTTGTCATAGAACCACCAAGAAAAATGAATGGAATTATTCAGTGTACTAAATGTCAACAGTATGGACATTCCAGAAGATTTTGCAATAGGCCATATGCATGTGTCAGATGTGGCGGAGGACATAATACTACCACTTGCAAGAAAATTAGGGACTCTGCTGCCAGGTGCGTCTTATGTAATGGTGCACATCCTGCCAAATATAAAGGCTGCGAATTCTACCACAGTCTCTATAAGTCACAGAATACAAACAACAGGCTGAATATCCAACAACAACCAAACCATACAAATGCTCCTATAAAACACATGACAAGGCCATTCCATCAATATTACCAGCAAAACGTCAGTTATGCAGATGCAACACAAATAAACACAAACCAAACAACAAGTGAAGATAACCACATATTAAGCAAATTCTTGGAATAATTTGAGTCAACTTATACAACAGAACAGCATGGTATTGAACATGCAAACAACCCTTATTAGTAAAATTCACTAAATTCATTAAAATTGCTGAGTGGAATGCCAATGGCCTCCTGCAGCACAAAAATGAAGTAAAAGTATTTCTTCACCACAACTCAGTAGACATTCTGCTGATAAGTGAAACACACTTTACAAACAGATCTCACCTCAATATACCCCAATACACTATCCAGTTAATACCGCTCAGGCTGGTACTGCTATAATAATCAAAAATACGATTCGCCATATAGTATTACCCAAATATGAACCTAATCACTTGCAAGCCACAGTAATACAAATAAATAAAAAAAATAATATGACTTAACAATCGCTGCAATATATTGTCCCCCTCGGCACAATATAAAGAAATAACACTTCAACGACTTCTTCCAGACACTAGGACCAAAATTCATCGCAGGAGGTGATTACAACAGTGAACACACTTTTTGGGGTTCACGTCTCATCACAACTAAAGCCAGAGAACTAGCAAGCCTTATCCAAGAGAAAAATCATTCCTTCCTGTCAACGGATACCCAAACTTACTGGCCAACTAATTCCAATAAAACGCCTGATTTATTGGACTTTTTCATCTGCTTATATGGATGTAATAATACCAAGCAATGTTCTCTCCTCAAACCACTCTCCAATCATAGCCACAATTAGCAGCCACGTAATACACAAAGAACCAATAAATAGACTACATAACAGAAAAACAAATTGGGAAGAATATAGAAATAAAATTCAGAATGATATAAATCTAAATATTAGTCTCAAAAATACAGGTGAAATAGACGATGCAGTAAACTCGCTAATCAACACCTTTAAATAGGCAGCCCAACAAGCCACTCGTCTCACCGACACTAAAAACAAAACATACAACATCCCAACGGAAATAAAGAGTTCAATAATAAAGAAGCGGAGAGCCAAAGAAACGTGGCATCGAACCCAATCACCTGCTAACAAAAATATATTAAACCGACTAACTAATCAACTGAAACATAAACTAAAAGAAGCACAAGAAAGATCCATTCCACGAATACATTACTAATCTGAATAGATATGATAATCCAATATGGAAACCGATTAAACACTTAAAAAAACCCATAACCCAAGTACCTCCTATTAGAAATAAAACAGCACCCGATCAAAGGTGGGCTCGAAGTGACGAAGAGAAAGCAAAAATGTTCGCAGATATATTCACTCCAAACGATGGTGTCCCAGATATCGAAATTGAAAATAACTTGAACAATATCCCTAACAATATTCCAGAAGTAAAATCTTTCACTCCAATAGAAATAGAAAATAAAATCAGGCTTCTAAATAATAGAAAAGCTCCAGGCACAGATGGCATAGCACCAAAAATGCTAAATGAAATATCGAGAAAAGGACTAGTGTTACTTACATCTATATTTAACTCCATACTCAAACAAAAATACTGGCCCGAACAGTTAAAATAATATTAATAGCTAAACCGGGAGAAGATCCCAGTAAAGTATCTTCATATCGACACATAAGTACTCTACCCATCACCTCAAAACTTCTCAAAAAATTGCTACTGAAAAAAATAAACTCTGATCCTCATGTAGAGGAATGGATACCTCAACACCAACTTTGATTCCGCGAACAACACTCCACTATACTCAAATATACAGAATCAGCAATGAAATAAATCAAGCACTTGCACTTGCTCTGCAGTGTTCCTAAACATAAGTCGAACATTTGACAAAGTCTGGCATTCAGGGCTATTGTATAAAATCAAAAAATCACTATCTATTGACTATTATTCACTCTTAAAATCTTACTTAGATGAACGGGAATTCAGAACAAGAATTATTGGAAGCATATCTGAAACTGTTCTAATAAAAGCTGGTGTACCTCAAGGCAGTGTTTTGGGCCCGTTGCTATACATATTATATACAGCAGACTTACCAATAGAGGGAAAGACTACAATGGGCACTGTAATACTTTCAGTTAATGAAGATCCGCAATTAGCAGTCCGCTCCCTTCAGAGCCATCTTGATCAAATACAAAATTGGATATACAAATAGAAAACAAAAACTAATGGATCCAAATCAGTACAAATCAACTTCACCTTAATAAAAGAGAGGTGTCCCATGATTTTTTTTTCAACAACATTCCAATACCTCAGGCTACCAGCACAAAATACTTGGACTAGAGACTTAACTGGAAAGAGCACATAACCAAAAAAACGCAAGCGAATAGACTTGCAGATTAATGAAATGCAGTGGTTGATAGGAAGGAGATCCAAGCTATTCCTAGAAAACAAACTTCTACAATATAAAACTATCTATTATTAAACCGATATGGGCTTATGGCATAGAGCTGTGGGGATGTGCAAGTAAGTCTAATTTGACAATAGTGCAGAGAAGCCAGTCAAAAATATTAGGAATGATCACTGATGCTCCTTGGTATGTGTCCAATTAAGCACTTCACGACGATCTCAAAGTACCATACATTAAAGATGTTATTGAAGAAAAAAGTATAAAATATCACACCACACTTGAAAATCATCCCAAAACATTTATGCATCCTTTAGTAGAACAACAGAACCACAGAAGACTCAGAAGAAAATGGCCAGCCGACCTAAAGAATGGTTGAGGGAGACTTATCAATGGACAAGGCCTCTACAGGTCACGGGAAAAATGACAAAAACTAGTCTAGTCAACTAATTAGCT
The DNA here is from genome assembly GCA_037414795.1 of Stenodera caucasica. Taxonomy (NCBI): domain Eukaryota; kingdom Metazoa; phylum Arthropoda; class Insecta; order Coleoptera; family Meloidae; genus Stenodera; species Stenodera caucasica. The sequence continues at coordinate 8,946 of JAZBGZ010001605.1, forward strand.
CTTAGAATGTTTTGTATCGTTCTGATTGCTATAATTGTTTAAAGTGGAGTTTCTATGATATCTTTCATTAGAGATGTAATAATATTTTTCATGAGCGCTGTAGCAATTTTTGCAAGCAGATTCAAAATCGAATGTATCATTAAATTACCGGAAAAATGCAGCTGGATATTTCTGAATTAGGATCTTACATTATTTGAATAGAAATCGAGTAGATATGCAACCAATTCACCCTGAATCGATGACGAGGGAATGTTCGAGTTTGACTTGACGATTCATGACATCAAGTTTCAACTTGACCTCAACTTTCGAGCCCGAAATTGTACCTTCCAAAGTACCAGATACTATCCTCATAGACAAAAATTTTATGGTATAATTGTAAACGAACTGAAACAAAATTCTAATCAGTTTCAATTGTTACTGAATATCACTAAAACCTGTAATTCCTGGAAAGTGATGGGAATAGTTATCGAAGCTGTTTTTCCATCTTTTGGGGCAGCAAGGACTACATCTCCACCTCGATACATTGTCGCAATATTTTTGATAATACCATTAGTTAAATATAAACCTCCCGAAACAAATAGCTAATCAATTTATAAAAACTCTATTAAAATTATCTTAATATTGTTAAAAATTGAGCTCACATTCGAGAAATTTCTTTGAATATTGGGGACTTCATGTGGATCCATATGTTTTACAATTATTAACCTGTTGATAAACAGGAAAAACTGGTCGGCATAGCTGTTCAACAGATCCACCAGTTCGTGTCTGAATTTTCATAAAAATTTGATAATTGAGTGATTTTGTTATAAGAATTGATACCGACTTCTGTGCAGATCTCGCTTCAATCAGAGCTTCCCTCAAGAACTTCTGCGATATAGACATAGGAACTGCATCTCCATTACTATATACTTCAAAAATAGTTTGCTATAATAATTCAGCCCGATTGCCAATAGTTTCAATACCTAATGTTGATCCAATTAAACAGAGAATGAGCAACGTAATTTTAACTTATCGACAATTAATACAATGGGGAATAAGCAATCTCTATAAGTTGTCTTATGCATTTTTAACCAAAATCATCTCTAACTCGATCTTTGTTCGTGAACTTGTGATAGAAAACTGTTATTTCCATCAAATTCTTCTATTAATGGTAATCTCGATTCAGATCTTCTAATTCCAGATGTTTTTTCTTGAATCCCACTGGAAACACGATTGGAAAGAAAATATTCAAGGATAAGATATTTCTCAGAATGAGTGCAACTTCATAGAAGTCTACGACTCAAATCTCGTATTATATTGAATTCTGATCAAGGATTATCGACAATGAGAATTAAAACGCGGTTTGATTGCTGAAAATTTTAATTTAAAATTAAATTTGATGGAGAATATCTTTGATTTATTGCATGAAATCTTTCACTGCTAATTCAGTTGGTGCTGCTGTTGGTACATGGATAATTTCGTTTATAAATGAATTGAATGAGTCAATCATCGATTGAACTGGATTGCTGATGATCGATTCCAAAATCAATAAAATAAGTCTATGTATAACGGTTGTGATGACATCAGTCAGTAAATTCAATAGCCAATCGATCAAAACATTGCCAGAAAAGTTCAAATCGATGTGTCTAAAATTGAAGTGAATAAATTGAATTCGTTGATGTTCGAATCAAATATAGATTCAGGAAATATTTACCCGGAATTTAAAATATAGAAATGATCAAGAGTGGCTTGATAATCGTCGAAATTGAATGATACAGCAATTTCAGCTTTCAAGTTGGTAATTTTTCCTTCAACACCTCCACTTGGACCGAAGAGCATGATTTTCACATAATATTTATAATCGAACTGGAATACAACAATTTTAGAATCTAAACGAATCAAATTTGTATTGTTCTACCTTCAAAGTATCGAAAGTAATTGGGATAACACAACTCAATTTATTAGTGCCACTCGGGTCATATCTAATGACAACATCACCTCCACGATGCATTGAGGACAAGCCTTGCATCCATCCTTCAGTCAAATCCAAATCACCATTGGCTAAAAGCTTCAATTCGAAAATAAATCATTCAAAATTATTTACAATAAAGACACTATCAAGCTTACATATCGAATTTTCTCGTGGATTTCGGGCAGGTCGTATGGATCTATACCGGCATCGATTGCTTCTCTATCGATATCCTCGAAGACTCTGTCAGCGTAGTCGTTGACGATATCGATTAAATCTTTACTAGAAACATAGGAAATTTATGAATCTTTGGTAAATTTCTCATGAAATTACTTCACTTACAGATTTTTGCCTTTGGAAACTTCCATGACTTCTTCGACGAACTCTCTCGATAATCCTACTGAGATCTTCTTATCGTCTGTTACAATAGCCGATGAGAAAATCGTTGATTTCTCCTTCGGTATTGGAACAGCCAACGTTAAGGCAAAAACGCACAAGAAGATTATCGAAATCTTCATTTTCTTCACAACTTTTCTCAATTGTACAACATAAACTCTTAATTAATTATGAAAGGAATCGATAGAAGACTGCTTTTTATAAATTATTCTCAAGTGGCCATATCGAAATTTGATTAGAAATTTATCTGTTGCACATTTGATTGATTGATATTGATTGGAAAAATACTTGTGAGTATTTAAAAACGCAATATCTATTTGTATTCTTAACTTTGAGTAATATCTTCTTCGGACAAAATAGACGAAACATTATCTTTTCCAATTTGAAAAATTTCCTCACATTAACGGTGAATAACTTCAGATTGTTGAGATTTTTTTCACGGAACACATCATAAGTAGTCATTTTGAAAAATTTATAATAAATTTCAATGTCAATTCAATTGATAATTCAGTTAAGTATCAATAGTTCTGACTATTGCTGGCACAATGTCAGAATGTGTTCATTTGAACTATTCAATTTTTTGAATGAAGGATCCGAGGATTGATAATAATTAATGGAAAATTAATAGATCGAGAAATGTATTTTCTAGGGCTCGTATCCTTGTTCGAGAGATGAAATAGGGGTTGGATCGTTCAATGAAATATTTTAAAAATGTTTTAAAATAGTGTTTTTTTCGTGAAGTCTGTTATATTAATGAGCGGAAGACATGAATTGATTCATATTTTATTATTCCCCAATAATTTCATTGTAATCAACAATTCAATGACAAATTATAACTTTTAGTGAATGTTGAAATTTCCTCTGATTTGGTTGTCACAATTGCCTTGAGTCGTCTACAGTGAAAAATTGAAGAAGACTTAATTATTTTCAAGAAGATTCTTTCTAAAGGATGTAGGCACAAAAATTATTAGGAATACAGCCGAAAACAATTAAATTTTAAAATAATATAATTTTTATCAAAACAGTTTATTGGTGCCTTAGGATCTCAGTTATCTCAACTCACCTAGATCTATGGTTTCAATTTGAGAATTACGCACAATTGTATGCTTTTCAATAATATGCAAACAATTTCCAGGTAGATGTAACTATATCGTGAAACATCGAAATATCGCGTTTTAGTTATTAATAGCTTTTTTATTTTTGAAGTTTTCATAATTCTTGCGACTTTCAATTTTTCATCTGATGTGGCCATTGGCTTTCGAATACATCAATTCGTTTTTGTTCAATTTCAGGGGCGTAGTTACCGCTGTAGCAATGATACAGGGCTTCCGAGTTAGAAGAGCCCCAACATGCGTAAGAAAAAAATGTTATCTACATAGTAGTGCAATTAAATAATAAAATTAAGTTGAAACTTATTTACTTAATTAAAAAATTCATAAGTTCACTTTATAAATACTGAAATAAATAATTATTTATACTTTTAAGTCAGCCTCAATAAATGAACAATAAAACACTTCGACACAGCTCTATACAGTATGTTCCAGTTCCAGTTTAAATTTTCCATAAAATCCTTATATTAGAGAAAAAATGAGACGAGACTTACAAAATCTTTTAAGGGATCACTTAAATATTGGGATATACATATAGAGTTCATTTCCTTCTTACATATTATGTTCATGAGTCGTCGCGCTTTTGCAAAGAAATGCTATGCAATTGTGATAGTAATGATCGTAAAGATTTTGAAACTTAAATCTTGATTCAATATTTAATATTCAAACTAAAATTATATTTTATATGTACATACGTTTATTATAAAAATTGATTATTTCCAATATTGATTCAATTTACAACACTTACCAGGGATTTTGAGGCTTTTTGAAGAGATTAGCAAATATCGTTCAATTTTGATCGAGTTTTCCGGGGAAACTATCACTTTCTTGCGAATATGTCTGATGAGTACAATTTTAGAGGACCAAAAACCGAACAATTTGAGACCAAGAAGAGCTTTCTAAGATGAGCAGTTGTCGAGTTAATACATTCGATTTCCGGAGCATCATACCCCCACCCCGGCTACCGCGACTAATTTTCCGGCCGGCACCCTGCATTTTTCCAATCTCGCATAACAAGTGATAAGGTTTCAATAGTCAAACCCAATTTTTCATATTATTCACCTGCATTTATTTAGGTTTACCACAGATTTCAAGACTTTTTAAAGGGATTAGAGATATTGTTCAACTTTTTCCGGGGAAACTATCACTTTTTCGCGAATATGTCTGATCAGTAAAGTTGCAGAAGACTAAGAAATGAACAGTTTGAAATCGAGAAAAGCTCTCTACGATCAGTAGTTATTGAGTTGCGATGGATTTCCGGAGGATCCTCTACCCCCTCCCCCCTCGCTACCCCGAGCACTTTTCCGGCCGGCACCCTGCATTTTCTTACTCTCATGCAGCTCCTTCACAAGAATCACAAGAGAAACCGCGGTCCGCGATTTTTGCATACTCAACTTTACTCAGCTCCCGGTCTATTGATGGTAATCTCGATTCAATTCTTCTAATTCCAGAAGTTTTTTCTTGAATCCCACTGGAGACACGATTGGAAAGAAAATATTCAAGGATAAGATATTTCTCTGAATGAATGCAACTTCAGAGGAGTCAACGACTCAAATCTCGTGTTATATTGAATTTTGATCAAGGATTACCCACAATGAGAATTAAAACGCGGTTTGATTGCTGAAAATTTTAATTAAAAATCAAATTTGATGGAGAATATCTTTGATTTATCGCATGAAATCTTTCACTACTAATTCAGCTGGTGCTGCTGTTGATAGATGGGTAATTTCGTTTATAAATGAATTCAATGAGTCAATCATCGATTGAACTGGATTGCTGATGATCGATTCCAAAATCAATAAAATAATTCTATGTATAATGGTTGTGATGACATCAATAAGTAAATTCAATAGCCAGTCGATCAAAACATTGCCAGAAAAGTTCAAATCGATGTGTCTAAAATTGAAATGAATAAATTGAATCAGTTGATGTTTGAATCAAATATAGATTGAGGAAATATTTACCCGGAATTTAAAATATAGAAATGATCAAGAGTGGCTTGATAATCGTCGAAATTGAATGATAAGGCAATTTCAGCTTTCAAGTTGGTAATTTTTCCTTCAACACCTCCACTTGGACCGAAAAGCATGATTTTCACATTATAACTATAATCGAACTAGAACACAACAATTTTAGAATCTAAACGAATCAAATTTGTATTGTTCTACCTTCATAGTATCAAAAGTAATTGGGATAAGACAACTCAATTTATTAGTGCCACTCGGGTCATATCCAATGACAACATCACCTCCACGATGCATTGAGGCCAAGCCTTGCATCCATCCTTTAGTTAAATCCAAATGACCAAAGGCTAAAAGCTTTACTTCAAAAATGAATAAATTTATTTCTAATAAAGACACTATCAAGCTTACATATTGAATTTTCTCGTGGATGTCGGGCATCTTGAATGGATCCATACCGGAATGGATCATCAAACCATCGAAATTCTTGAAGACTCTGTCAGCATAGACGTTTGCGATATCTTGTAGGGCTTCACTAAAAACATAGAAAATGTATGAATCTTCGGTAAATTTCTCATGAAATTACTTCACTTACAGATTTTTGCCTTTGGCAACTTCCATGACTTCTTCGACGAACTCTCTCGATAATCCTACTGAGATC
>JAZBGZ010001607.1:0-14975 GCA_037414795.1 Stenodera caucasica
TCTTGAATTGAATCGAACTGTTGTCGAGTAATTTGATAAATAGCAAGACATCCGGGTCATGATCTCGTGGAATTATATGCGAAATACCATTCATAATTAGGAAAAATGTATTTAAACAAGCAAACGACTCCAATAAAGTTGATTCATATTTTATTCGAGCTTTTATTTCATCTTTGACTTCGGAATATGACCATATTTCGAGTCCGTCGAATTTGGAAAAATCATCCCTCGTTAAAATTACCACGACAGCAATCAAAGTCTAAAAAATTCAACGAAATGAATTTAATATAATTACTAGAGTCAGTACCACCCTTAGAAAAGGCAGAAAGGCCGCATGTTTGTGTCCTAGATCATAATAATGATTTCGTACTAAAATGTAAAATACAATGCAACTGCTAAGGCCGGCCCTGACTCTTACTTTTATGAACTTACAGTATTTGTGAAAACACATGCATGACAATACCTAAAAAGCACATCCGAATCAAATTTATACAAAATATAAATTATTTGTATTAACAACAACACTGATATCAACGGTAACGATAATTTGAGTAGAATTCTGGTAAATTTATTATTGATCAAATCATAACTCAAGAAACGGATGATTTTGAGAGGATCGGACTCGATCATCTTCGCAACCTTACTACAGGAATATTAATCTATTATCAAAATTTGGTTAAATTTGAATTGATTGGTAATCAAGAAAAATGTCCATTATGTTGCTGATTGATCTTCAAATTGAATTGATAGACAGTAATAAAAAATCATATACTCATTTATGTAGGTCTGCGTCTTGATGGATAATCAATATAACGTAATAAAGACAAGCGTTCTGTTGAATGACATAATATTTTATTCATTCATCTATAATCAATAATCACCGGAAATAATATAATATAATATAAAAAACAATTAGGTCAATTCGTCATTGTCCAAATTCATCAAGCTTCACTTTGATGGAAGTAAAATCAAACTGAACATTAAGTTGAGCACATATCTCTTTGAAAGCTCTATCATTTTCTTGATTTTTTATTCATTTATTCACCAAAGATGGAAATTAATATAATTTTAAATAATAATATAACATAGCACTTTCTCTAGATTATCGATAAACAATGTCATATTTATTATTTTTAATGGGAAAATATTTCTCTTACACGAATTGATTTATTATCAATTGCTCATAATTAATCTAAAGAAGTAAATCAAATGAAATACATATGTACATTCAAATAAATCAAGAAAATGAGTAATTTCACATGAATATTTCTGATTTTTTATAGTAATAGTAATAAAACAATATAGGCCTCAAAGGACTCGGATTAGCTCTCAAACTCTATATTAGGAGAGAAAGATAGAGAGAGAGGGGAGGGAGAGAGTAGGAAAAAATGAGCCAGAAAAAACCCAAAGACATACTCAAACGATAAATAAAATATTGTTGCTGATTGTGAGATCTTCAACGTCTAGTTTTTTCTTATTTTAATTATAATATGAGAATTGGAATTTTTATATTTTTTACGCGAATTAGGATATCAATAATAGTTTTTTTAGCGCGCTTCCATTCGTCGATTTTACGCGATCAACTTCACAACTTTGTTATTATTTCGCCTTGATCTTAGGTTTGGAAACTATCTTTTCTCTTTCTATAGAGTGGAGTCTTTTCACGGGAATTTGATTTACGCGTAGTTTTCAGGAACGTACATAGCTATGTATCGCATAAATAAAAGGTTTGGGTTTATACAAAATGTTAGGAGTCGTTTATAAATAAACATATACCTGGTAAAATAGAATAAATTTTTGCGCCCCAGACTGTTTGCTTTGCGACCCATTGTGATTGTGATTATTGGACAAAGTTTTTTTTTTCAATGAAAAATTCATATTAATTATATAAGCGAAAAATTGGGAGGAAAATAGCTCTAAAAAAAGCGAAGACATGACAAAAACGAAATCAATTAAAGTTATCTAATCTTGCAAAAATAAATCAACTGTTGGATTCAAAACACAATTCTAATGCTTTCCACATAATAAATAAAGTATAATTTTTTTTAATTATTATCAATATTTTTATTTTTCAATCAGTTTGTATCAATTTTTGACTCTAAATAATAATTTAATTATTTTGCTTCAAGTCGGAGTGGCACGTTTCTTCGAGGCTCTTTTGAAGAATTATTCACAAATCCGGTGATAATCATCAATCATTGATAATTACCAATGATAATTGATTTATTGCAATTGTATCTTTTCGATCGTATATGTGAAAAAGGTCCGCCAATATTCGACAAAGTCAAACCCATCGAGGGTGATGTCGCATCCCATGAATTGAGCCTATCCGAATTCGATCTCAACCAAATCATCGACAATGTCAATATTGTTATACATTTTGCTGCTACTGTAAATGAGTTACAATTTCAAAGTTGATCCAGTGAATTATTAGAACTTAGCTAGAATCGATTTTGGAATTGGCGCCTGTACTATGTGTCTTGCTATTATTATATTAATATTTAAAACACAAATAGTAATAATCAAATGATAACAATATAACAATGTAATACTTAATCGTGGTTAATAATCGACTTTACTGTTTAATCTGCATTCTCGAAGTTCTGTACTACTACAACGCTATGCAGAGTTATGTGACTCTCAATACATTACAGCGCCCATTACAATAATCGATGACAAGCTGACTTGTTGTCTCTGTATTCCTAATACAGAGTACCGCAATAGTTGCCTTTTAATCTCCAACAAAATTTTAGATTATTTGCCACGAGCAATTAGAAAAAGTCGAAATCCTTGTTCCGAACGATTTTTGCAGTAGGGGACACAACAACCAGTCATTTTATTGCTTTCAACGAACAGTGCTCATCATAATTACACAAATCGGCCAAATTGACATCTGCACACTACCAGACTATATAACGCACTCGCCATTTTATTTCCAAGTAGTGGCATAAGCTATTGAGGTAATCTCTAAATACAGGGACACTAACCAACTCTTTTCATGACACTATCTACTATATCAAATTGGATGCAAGTTTTGGTTACTTTTTGTTTTTTCAGGTTTAATGAAGATTCGGAAAATACGGTAATTTTGAATACATCATATACGAAACGTTGGTTATTTATGTATAACTATGAAACAATTAAAAAGATCCAGTGAATTCATATAATCTTGATAATATATCCATTTTTTTATTTATAATTGTTATCCAAGACTTGTATGAAAAAAGCATCTACCGTCTCCTGCCGCTTGCGGTTTTCCGATAGGCACTCTCCTACTCAGTCCGACGCTGTTTTGATTGCGATTTATGCGATTTTAGCATAGTATGCAATAGAACCATTTGCTATTCCACTTTTTCAGGTGCGTCATACCTACTGTTGCTGAATTTCCTGATTTTTTTGATTCAACTGTCTCTCAAAATGAGAGAAGCTGATATTACTATTTAAGTCTCTAAAAATCGTTTTACAGCAAGATTTTTGAAAATACGCTTCTCCCCTGAAAGACTATTTTCATGCATTTTTTGGAACTCAGAGTCTAAAAGTTTGGCTAATTAAAGTAAGTCCCAATTAGGCTGTGAAAGTTCCTCCCTCAATATTGATTTTAAACAATCAGGAATTGGTTTCGTTATAGGATCAAAGAAACTTGTAAGTAGTAGTGCCAATTCTCACCCACTTTCACGCCAAACTTTTTGAATTTTGTTGAATCGAGCAGGATCTTAGCTTTTGATCGAACGCATGCGCAATGGTGTCCGAAATGGTTTTTGTGAACTATTCAGGATCTTAGCTTCTAATCTCTCGAATGCTCACTGTTGAGGATTCATCGCATGCTCTAAACGAAATAATTTGAAAGTGTCCAGCTTGTTGTGACTAGCAAGAAGCTGTAAGATTCTGACAATTTGTTCATTTATTTGAAAAGTTAATCTGTGAATTGTTTAGTATGTGGACGCTTTATGAAGTGAGCGTTTGAATGGAATACGACTGTTCCGATTACATATAAGTGTATCAAATGTGGTGGTAAAAGTGATCTCCTCAATATTATCTGTATCGCTTGTCAGTATTCGATTTGGGTAGCAAACACAGATAAATCAAAACACGTCCCAAGCCAATATTCACAAAAATAGTGAAATATGATCGATATGATCATGTCGATTATCGCACAAATTTCGTGGAGCAGCTTATCAATGTTGCAACTTAAATTATAAAAACAGATTGAAAGTCCCTGCTGTATTTTATAATTTAAGTGGCTATAATGCTCATTTTTTCATGAAGAAAATATCAATTCGTTTCAGTGGTACTATTGAATTTTTTCTGGAAAGCTTTATTCGAATGTCGGGTATCAGGTTTTTAGTCCATTGCGATGTGGTACTGTTGTTTGTCCACGTGGATTAAGAAAAATAAATCTTTCCTCTTTTTTTATCATCAATTGTGTCGGGACAACATCGGCTATCACCTGCGCGGTCTCTGCAGATATTGTACGATATGCACTTATGATACGTATAATAATTCTTCTTTGAGCTCTAATTAATTCATTTCGATATCTCAGGTATCCTAGTCCTGGAGCAAGTATTGTAGCTGCGTACAGAATGAGCAAATATACCACGGAACACAGAATTTTCTTTCTGGTGGCGTTTGGCCCTCCTATGTTGGGCATCAACCTGATTAGAACCATGGCTCTCTAGTCATCCTTGTGTCTCCGTCAAACATGACATCAAGATATTTTATATATTCTTTAGAGACAATTTTTGTGCCATTGACTATCAAATCAATTTGTTTGAGTTTTCCTCTCCCATCAAGAACTTCTATTTCTGTTTTGCTTTCTGCGATAGATAATCCAATTCCATTAATAGCGTCGATTATTTCACACAATGCTTCATCAACTATGGCCTTGAGAGTGATGATGTTTTTTGCTCTGGCAATATTCGCAAGGTCATCTGCGCAGGCAACCAAATTCACGTCGTCTGGCATTTCGGTGCGTAGCACCTTATCATATTAATTATTCCAAAGAAGCGGCTCAAGGACAGAGCCTTGAGGCACACCTGCTGTTATTTGTATATTTGGGGCATTACCGATTCTCAAATATCTGTCCTTTGAATAACTGCGAATCATGTTTATCAGATAAGCAAGGACCTGTTTATTTTTTAGTTCCTGGATTATACCTTTCCATGGGGCGCTATTGAAAGCGTTTTTTATGTCCAACGTCACCATTATATAGACACCTCTGTTCTTGCATGATTTATAATCATCTACGTGAGCAACTCTGAGTGCCTCATGGCATCAATTGTTGATTTTTCTGTTCTGAGACCATATTGTGTGGCTGTCAATATCTCATTATCATTTATCAATTCATTAAGTCGATTCACTAATGATTTCTCCAACAACTTTGCAAGTATATCATTTATAGCATCATAGTATCAATTTTTCCTCGACTCTACATCATAGCCACCTAATCTGGATTCTGTTTTTACCTTTAAGTGTCTCAGCTGCTTCAGCTGGAAGAACTGTGTTCTTCGTGCTCCGATTCTATTCTGTTAAGATGGATAGACTCTCAAGTGTTGTGCTTCCATGTCTATAGATTGTAATATTGCGTCTTTTACTTCTTCTTCGGTGGTCCATTCGTCTACGTCTTTAATTATTACGACACTTTTGTTTTTCCTCAATTTAGTTTCAATTTAATCTGCTATGGCCTGTCTCAGAGCAATACCACCATTTTCGTTGTGTTTCTTGTATACCATTTGCATTTTTCCGTTTTTAGTTTTCCTTATAGCTCTGACTTCTATATCCAGATTCTTTGTGTCTATGTCTTTTTCCAATTGTTTCACAATGTCAGCGTAGCCCTCTAGTTGTTTAATTTCTATCGTTTCTATGTTCCTACGTCTCTTTTGTTTTGTCCACTGTGTATCATTATCCTTTAAGGACTGTGTTGAGGTTAGTCTGAGTCTATTCCGCCGTCCAGCAATCGGGATGAGTGAAACTTTCATGCTTTTATCGTACGACAAATACTCCAACATTTTTTTAAGACCTCCGAAATCTACTGTCTTAGCGTCTTACACGGTTAGATTGCTCATAATACCTGGCGTTTCTATGAGACTATTCATGGCTCCGTATATCTTTTCGTTTATTTTATTTAAATTAAGTCAAAAATCACTGTGTGTGTTTCACTCTGTTAGTTTGCTCGTTATATCTCCCTCTGTATTCTCCACTGTACAACTGATTTCTGTTTCAATTATTTCGCCCACTGTTAGTTTTTTCATCTGTGCGAGACTTATTATTTGTTGAGGTACCTCTTTTCTTGTATTCGTTGTCATTCAGGTCCAGTGAGTACACCTTATTTTCATTTGTTTCTCCAATTTCGTTCTCTGTATCAATTACTTGTGTGTTTATGTACATTTTCTGGGGCCATGAGAAGTCGGCGGTGAATTTATCACAGCTTTTATTTTGTGTTAGAACCTCATGTATTGTTGTCATAGTAGCTTCCCGTTGTCCTTCTCTTTGTATGTGTTGAAGTTCTACCTGTGCACCAATCTCTCGAGTCTCGAATATGTCACGGTCTGTTTGGGTTTCTATCATCTTCATCACTCGTTCATCTCTTGTCACCGACTACAATATTGTTTTGTCTATAAGTGTACTTTCTTCGATCATTGTGTTTTCTTGTTTCAATTTGTTTGACGTTTTGCACACTGTCGCCTCCAATTTGTCATAATTGTTCCACAAGCTGCGCATATCTGCAGCCGTTTGTTGACTCATCAGATTTCTAATGGCTGCCGATTGATCTCTCATTTCTCTTTCAGTATTACTGTAATATCGCACAAGTTTTTGCAGCGCACTCATTTTCTTATCAGTTTCAAGCACCAATTTTATAAATCTCTGCAGCATCACATGCTTTGTATCCATCATCGACTTTTCCAAAAATAATTCATTATCATGACTCATATCGCCTCTTTTTTTTCACAGTTTGGCCAGTGTCATCATCGTACGTAAGATCAATACAACGCATGTTACTTTTTGTCAGATTTCTACTGGAGAATACCATTTGTTCGGCAGTAAAAATGTCGATATCCCAAACTGTTTTGTTTTTCTTCATGTATTTGGTGTCAACTCTCCAGCTCGGTCGCCTGCCAGGGAAGTGGCGCAATTGCTGGATGACTGTCGGGTAGAGCCTGCTCCACAACCACCATCATCGACAGGTACTGAGAGATCCGACGCCCTCTGCACCGTAGACGTGTGTTCCGTTAGCTTGTCCATATTCATAGCGATTATTCACTTTCTTGTGTTATTATTATCAAGGGAAAAGGACAACAATCAGACACACTATTTTTCAACTACGCCGACAGCTTTGTGGCTGTTATATTTTACCACTTCTTCAGGGCTACTGTAAAATCATTCAAGACAGGATCCCTCACATGGGGAGATGAGATTAATTTCAAATATGTTTTGATTTCACCGACACACCATAAGATGTTTTTCGCAAATTAGAATATAAATAATCTGTATGTTCTAGTGAGATATCAGAACAAACAGCTGAAACATGAACAAGGTAAATATTCAAGATCCCACCACGTTATTATTTTTTGGAGTTACTACAATCATTATTATCATCATTATCGATATCAAATCGTTATATAATCATCATTATTATTACACATTGATTCGAGTTTAGTATCAGACGCCCAAGCAACTTGTATATCCGACACCACAATGGATTTTTGCTTATTATCATTACTATCACGACCATTATTATTATTGAAAACAACGATGTCGGGCTTAAAGAGTGTTCCGTTTGAGTGTCTAACGTGTGGCTTTATTTCATTTTTGAATCGTCTACTGCAGTGTGCATAAATCTTCTTCACAATCTCGTCGTGACGACGAATTCTAGTACCACGTGTAATGAGACACACCTGAAGTACGTGCGCAAGCGTCTCATCAGTAGTACAGCCGCCCTTACATTGTCTTTAATTAGGGGTTTGGAGGGTATGGCACGAGTGCGGAGATTTGCCGTTCTGAGTTGGACAGCACGAACAAAATCCCGCCCAGACCATCCATAAGGCTTGTAGTCAATCCATCTTCGACTAGCCACGTCCTCAGAAGCAGCCTCCAGCCCGAGAGAGAGGAAACCAGATTGTATTTTCTCTCCATTCTTCCAAGATGGGATGTCACCTAATTTTGTTTTAATGGAGGTGATATGATCAGATGAGAGTGTCTCAGTTAGAACGCGATCTTCGCATGTCAATTCAAGGTTGTTAAGACGTCGTTAGAAGATTGATGGAATGGCGCTTTTCAACCCAGTTATACCAAGCCCACCATCTTTGACGCGAGCATAAAGCATCGCATCCGGAGTGTGAATGTTCAAGTGGCGAAAGCGCTTTACAGCGGACTTGATTGAACGATCCAATGTTAACAGGGATCCGACAGTGATTTTAGGGTTTTGCAGCAACACGAGCAAATGACTGAGTTTGGAGTGTCACAGGTTGGCGGAGTTTGAGTTAGTGAAACATCGGGGGGAGCGGAAGGGGGAGACGGCGACGAAACTGGAACATTCGGAGAGTTGGAGTTGGATAATGAGGCGCCAGAATTTTCCTCGAGAGGTTTATTGCTTTGCGCCTCAGCCAGTAATCTCCTGTAAGTCGGTCTTTCGCGCAAACGTCGTATTTGATGACGGATTAGGCCAGTAACAGACACTAGATGATTTATGAATTGAGAACCGGTACTCACAGAACATTCCGCGTCCACAATTTTGGCCATCAGACGATGTTCCTCCTCGAAAATCAACCCCCTGTGTCTTTTTTGATGGTGCTGGCGCAGGCTAGCGAATGTGATAGAAGCCGCACCGCAAACCTGACATCGGAACTGTGATTCGTTAGATAAGTTGGTATTATAGTCATAACTATGTTGTACTTTCTCGTGCTGACGCACGCCGAGGTGACTGTCAAATCTTGCATCGCAGTAGTTGCAGGTTACCCGCTCCTTGCAGGGTTTCCTGCAGTGTCCTGCCTAACCAAATGCAGTTTTCAAGGATCTTCTGCATTTCTCACAGATAAAACTTCTATCGGTAGTATTATTTGGTGTGTCGGTAATCGTATTACTGATGGTCGAAGGTGAGCAACCAGTCGGAATCAGTGAGGCTTCACCTATCGAATTTGAATCGTCATCGGGACCATCATGATCGATAATGAGCTCAGCTGTTCGCCCATTCACTATCGCGTTATCATTTCTGCTGTCAGATCTCAAAAGATATCTTTTCGAAGAAGATTGTTGGGAGGACATCACTCACTCTAGTATTGTTTTATTTTTAGCAGGAATGTACAATAGCCAAACTTGTCAGATTTATTGTGATAATTCAGAGTTGTAATAAAAATAATAAGTGAAACAGAAAGACAAGCACAGTGTAGATATAAAAAGATAAATAAATAAATAGATCAAAATTGAGTGTATAAAGTTGGAATAGTAAGTAAATAGTTTGAAATATGATGAGACTGATAGACTACAAAAATTTGATTGACTAGCTGAAAATAGACTAGAAAGAGAAAGGGTATAGAGTCAAGATGATAAAATAAGGGCTTACAGATAAAATGTAAAACAAGTCAGACGAAGGAACAATACCAGTCACGAAGACATCAACAATAGCAAATCACATACATAAAGACTCTCTTTTTTAAAACAATTCAGAGATAAGGATAAAAATACCGAAAATCCGGGTGTACTATTAATAGGGAGATGATAAGGGTTGAAAATATGAGGAATGAGGGATTGGAAGTTCAAGGGATGGAAAATGGGGATGGAAGTTATAGGAGATAAAAAATTGTGACTGGGAATTATTGGGGATGAAAAGTGAGGTTAGGAGTTCAAGGGATGAAAAATGGGAGTTGGAATTGTGGGTAATGAAAAATTGGGATTGGCAGTTTTAAGTGATGGACAGTGAGAGGCTAAGCGACTCAGATTCAGGAGTCATGTGTTGCGCATTAGTGCCCTCTGGACCCCATTATACTGCACCTAGCTTGGTGTATCGTTTGAACTATTGACTGACATTGATAAATTGCTTTTTATTGAACGCGGTATTCGAGAAGGTGTTGCTCAATGTTCAAACCGATATGCCAAAGCAAACAACCAATATATGAAACATTTCGATCCAAATTCTCCAAAATCATTTTTAATGTACTTTGATATTAACAATGAGTCAATATTTACCGTATGGTGAGTTTAAGTGGTATTAGCATACGGTTGATACAATGCGTTTAGATGATTGTGGTGAATTTGGATCAAGTTTTGCGGTAGAAATAGAATTTCCACAATATTTACATGTTAAACATTCAGATTTGCCTCTAGCACCCATCATATGATCCCACTAGGATCAAAAGTAAATAGATTTATAACAACTTTCTATAAAAGAAAAAATTATGTTGTACATTATAGAAATTTGAAAATATATTCAAATTATGGTATAGTATTGTTAAAAATTCATAGAATACTTAGATAGAAACAATCTCCTTGGTTAAAAAAATACATTGATTTGAATACGAAACTCCGTCAACAATCAAAAAATGAATTTGAAACAAATTTTTATGAACTAATGAATAATGCTGTATTCGGTAAAACTATGGAGAATGTTTGTAAACATAAGAATATAAGGTGAGGATATAGGGTGCTAGAGCATTAATTTCCGAACCAAATTTTCACAGCTGTACGAAATTTGATGGTAATTATTGTATTGTTATTATAGAGATGAATAGATTAGAGATCATTATGTATAAACCAATATATGTTGGTTTCCCTATTTTAGATATTTCAAAAATATTTCTATATGATTTTCACAAGAATTATACTATAAATAAATTTGATAATGGAAAATCAAAATTATTGTACACTGATACTGAATCGTTTAATTTATCTATTTTTTGTAAATGATATTCATAAGATAATTAAAAAAGATTGTGAAAAATATTTCGATACTCTTGATAATACATAGAATAAAAAGATATTAGATTTAATAAAAGATGAGAATTGTGGTAAAATTATGTTAGAATTTGTGGTCTTGAGAGCGAAAATGTACTCGTATAGAGTTCAAGACAAAAAAGATGTAAAAAAATCCAAAGGAACTAAACTAAGTGCAATAAGAAAGCTAGAGTTCAATGATTTTAAACATGCTCTTTTCAGTAATGTTAATTCAACAAAAAAGCGATATTCGATAGAATCCATACAACACAGTGTTTATTGTGAAACAAAAAAAAAATTGTACCTAGTCCTTATAATGATAAAGGAATAATGAAGTTTAAATTGTACGAAAGCATGAGGATTCACTGAGTTCAAAGTTCCAGATGCTAATGGATAATCATCTACTTGCATTCGAATTATCCGAGAGTTTTTTTGCTGAGTGCACAAAACATTCGAAGAACTATCTCATGGCTAATGATTTTGATAGTGTTTAACAAATTTTAAACAAAATATTTGTGCCAAATAAAACGTTGCCATATCAATGGTTGTGCAACACCGATCACAAAATTTATTGAGGCTTAATTAATATCCAAGAAATTGGAAAATGAATCTATGATATTCGTCATAGATGATACATATAATTTTAGATAGAATTTCGAAAAAGCTTTGGAAGAAATACTGACGAATGATTCTGAATTGTTTCTATTCAAATCGATGGATTCTAAAAATTTTGTGATGTTAGATTTGTTTGGTGAAGACAATTTTAATAATTAATCAATTCACAACATTTATAAAAAGTATAAAAACATTGAAAATTTTGTGAATTGGCTAACGATTAAATATAGTTTGCAAATCCTAGCGTTTATTTGGTATGCAGAACAGTGCTAGATAGTCTCAATTTTGAATATAAATTCCAACCAATAACAAAAGAATCACACAAAAAAAATTTTTAATGTTTATTGAGAAATTTGAAACATAGAAAAAAGGATTCTGTTGGTTGGAGAGATGGACCAGATTTGGCAATTTGGCCTTCGACAAATTTTAAGGACTATCAAGAAAATTTGCAATTATTAAATTGACATTAAAGTAAATATATAGAATTTATTCAAAAAAAGTTACTTAATTTTGTTTTTTTTAGTATATATTGATACAATCCAATAAACATATACATTTCGAATGTAAACATGTTTTAACTTATTATTGCAACTTTAATCGCAAACAACACATTATTCACTATACTTCCGCCTAGAGTTCAGGAATGCTATACTAAGTTATAATAATACGTACAATGATGAGTGACCGAATCAGTGGAAAAAAATGTATAATAATTTCCATGAGAGATATTGCAAAATTTCACTGCCAAAGAAACAAGACATAATCCAATTTCAAGTTTGTTGTTTCTATGGAAATCAAACTCATGTTGACAGTAACTGGAGGCATGCCTATAGCACAAAATTTAATATGAATAATTATATGTTAAAATCAGAGTGCAAGAACGATGATGACTTTGAAAATGCACTTGTACTTGTTTTTATTTTTATATCAATATGCTTCACTATCATTTCTTCATCTTATCATTTTTGTAAAAATACTTGTTTTTATATCTTGAATATAATTTTACCATTTTTGTGAAAAAAAAAACAGGGAATGGCAGTTTATTTTTCAATTTTCTTCAATATTCTTTTGATGTTATCTCTCAAAACAATACCTTTATTGAATGTGTTATTTATTTTCTGCATTGATATCTGAATAAAAACAACACACAGTAGTTGAAAGACACCACTCTTAAGCCTGGCACACACATACAGTTTTTCCTTAAGGCAAAACTGTGCAGTCCAGGCCTTCAGGATTTCTCAAACCCGACGGTTGCTCACACACTCGAGTTGAAATTCCTCAAGATTTTAGATCCAGTTCGTGACTCGTAGCAATGGCATCTACGGATGATGATGCTTTGGCTGTAATAAGTTGGCTTATAGTGACAAAGTGCGTGGAAACTCGTGAGAAAGAGCATACAAAGAGAAGTGTCTGGACGAAAGAATGACTAATGAAGAGAAGCAAATACTCTCATATAAATCTACTTTCCGAATTAAAGGTAACTCCAAAAGATTGGCACAACTATTTGAGGATGGATGAGCAAAGCTATTTAAATTTACTATCATTAGTCACTCCTTTGATTAAGAAAAGATACGGTAATGAGGCAAGCCATATCCCCCCATGAGAGACTTACGGCGACATTAAGATTTTTGGCTACTGGTAGAACCTATGAAGACCTAAAGTATTCAACAATAATTTCCCCTAAAGCTCTTGGTTACATCATACCATAAACGTGTGAGGCTATATATCAAACCCTTCACAAGGATTTCTTGAAGGTAGGAAACAAATATATTCAATTTTTTATTTATTTATTCAATTATTAAGGAGAATATAATAAAATAGAAAAAAAGTAAAAATAAAAATTAGTTATTATATTGATTTTCGAATAAATCTGGATTGCGATTGGATACATTAACAATTCTATGTGATGTTGTTAGAGACCCCATTTCGGCTTCAGACAAACTTCATTCATCAATTTCTCCGCAAGAAGCATCTGCTGTTTCGGAAGCCCTCCTAATTTTATTG
This sequence comes from Stenodera caucasica, assembly GCA_037414795.1. Lineage (NCBI taxonomy): Eukaryota > Metazoa > Arthropoda > Insecta > Coleoptera > Meloidae > Stenodera > Stenodera caucasica. The sequence continues at coordinate 13,543 of JAZBGZ010001607.1, forward strand.
CGATGATTTTTGCAATTACGTCGAAGCGGACTTCTTCGATCCGGGGCTTTTTAAAATGATCTTTCACACTCATTAATACTTCGTTTGCCAACGCTTCATTGGGTGTCTGTCTTTTTCCTCGAGATGATCGAGGGGACGGTGCAAAACTTGCTGCCAGTGGCGACGCAGCAGAGCTTCCTGCGACCGGTGAAATAGCATAGCTTAAGATATTGTCCTCGTTATTTGAACCACTGTATGTGGCGTCACTGTCTACCACTGTTTCGTCCAAATGTACCTGAAAAAATATGATTCATTATTCACGTCATCCATTAAAGCGACATTTTTGATATTATACTGTTTTGGGCAATATTGATATACAGGTGATTATTAAAAAACGTCAGGCGCTTTAGAATTTTTTTTTTACAACCCAATTTCAAAAATCGAAAACATTAAAGAAAATTAATAAAAGTTGATAAGATCTAGTTGTATGGTGTCAAATAAGACAATGCCATTATTGTAATGTCAAAAAGCAGCGATTGAAAGCGAATTTTGGCATTTTTTTCAAATTTTGATAGGAAGTTTCAATAATAATTGCTTATCATCACTTATAACAAACCAACAAAACATCCAATCTTATTGAAATTTGAAAAAATATATAATCTAGATTTTATTAACTTTTATTAATTTTTTTCTTAATTTTGATAATTTTTTTTAATAATAATTTTTAGTGAAAGTGAGACATGTGTGTACATGTCTGTACCAAGAAAACTAATATCATCCAAAATATTGGAAGAATAATAAGGGTGCCAATTTAAAATAAGAAAGTTGAATATAGCTCAAAATACACTATGGCATTTGGAAAAATTCTAAAATCAACAGCTTATAATACTAAATCATAAGTCATTTAATTAATGTTTTGGTTTTTTTTAATCGGGCTGTAAAAAAACAATTCTAAAGCGCCTGCCGTTCTTTAAAAACTACCTGTATATTTAGAGATCTTTTTATATAACATTCATTCGTAGTTTGATCTATTACTATAATGTTTTTATGGTTACAGTTCCCTCGGACTGAAGAAGAGTGGAAAAAGATTGCGAATGATTTCGCCATGAAATGGAATTTCCCGCACTGCCTTGGGGCTCTGGATGGGAAACCTGTCACTATTGTACCTCCAGCTGGCAGTGGGTCTAATTACTATAACTACAAAGGAAGACATAGCATGGTTCTACTCGCCATCGCTAACGCTAATTATCGATTCATACTGTGTGATTTTAATACTAACGAATCTCAGACGGCGGTGTTCTAAAGAAAACAAAATTTTTCGAGAAAATTTGCAATAAGCGTCTTCGTATACCAACGACATGCACAATGAGGAACTCAAATACCACTACGCCCTATGTCTTTGTCGCGGATGATGCTTTTCCTTTGAGAGAAGACATGATGAAACCTTTTAGGCA
>JAZBGZ010001609.1:3785-14907 GCA_037414795.1 Stenodera caucasica
CTGTACGAAATTAAAATTTATGGTAAACTCACCTAGAGAGCATATTCTCGTATACCCTTCACTGATTTCAATCATATTCATCTTAGCAAATCTTGCCATCGTTAAATCTTTCCGACCATAAAAACTGTCACGTCAGGAATTTTTCTTTTACACCTACACTCTATTTGTTTTCGTTCGCATAAATTCACTTGAATTAAATCGCAATAAATTCGGTAAACACATCTCGAATCCATCAAATAAACTTATTGTAACTTATACAATATTTCATTGATGCAAATTAAATCGAATTGTTCGATTTTATATACAGTTTCTAAAACGATGAATCTACAATAGCAGCAATTAAGAATTCATATGCAAAACATACTGCTATTTTTATGACCGGAAATTAAATAAATGCGACGAAATTCGAGGGGAATAGTTGCGATAAAAGGCAAAGAATCGAAATGAAAGTTTGCCAAAGTGCGATATGTAATTGTACGAAGTAATTGAAAAGCTGTACGATAATAATAGCAACAATATGTTCTTCATTTTGCAGAGTGTTCAGCAGCAGGAGGCGCTAGCGGCGGGACTTGACTACATCCTGCAGGATCAATACTCTGAGGACTGTTTAGTTCAGGACAGTATACTGTCGATTTATTTATGAATATTTGTTCCAGTTTTGGATTTAATAGATTCGATACTTCAAATTTCGTTATTGACATCTGAAATTTGGAAATCAATCCGACTTTATAGATTTCTCGAAAATCAATCAAATTCAATTCGAATAAACCCTTAAAGATCCGGCAATAATAAATTCAATAATTATTGAAATAATTTCAACAATTCTATAATCTCTATAGTCACAATCGTATTTTGTTGCATTTTAACAAGTTATATATTAAATAATATTGTTTTGCATTTAAATATATAAATCGAGATTATTGTACACCAGTTATAATTAAAACATAAATAAATTTTGATTGCATTAAAATTCTACCCCATCCCTACGTGTGTCGTATCATAAAATTTAATTTAACTCCATACATAATTCATATTTTACGAATTTTAAATTATTCAGCAACGATTATGTTGCATTTGCAGTTTTTGTAATCATTGAGTATCAAAAATAATAATATCGTATTATTTATTTTATTTTTATACGAGGTCCGATCGAAAAATAAACTATAAAACTTGCAACGTCATCATTTTTAAGTCTCTTGTTCCATCACCAATGTTTTTCGTAATTTGATTCTTGTTGTCGTATTTTTAATATGGAAATAATTGGAAAACTCGCTTGTTTCGTCAAATTATGTTTTAAACTACATGAAACAGCGCCGGAAGCTCTTCAAAACAATTTTTTGTGTTTTGAAAGACTTGAACGTTTTGGAGTAGGCGCGAAATCGAAGAAAAACAACAAAAAAACGATTACAAGACGACCCTCTTTGATAATAACGTAATCGTTGATGAAAACTGAATTAAGGGCTAGACGTATGAATTTCGAATGAACATCAACAGTTCAAATGAAGGCCTAGATTGAGGGAGAATGAATCATTTATGTTACATCATGATGGATCATTGTGGACTTCACTAGTAAAAGTCACGTCCATTCCCCATCCACCAAATTCGCCCGATTTGACTCCAATTGAATTTTCTAACTAACAAAACGCTTCTCTCTAAGATCAGAGATGGCCCGGATGTTTCGCGATTGTACCTCATATTATTTAGAGCGTGTCTCAATTGTTTTGTTATTCAACCCCTAAATATACAAATAAGTCACTGTCAAAATACTTTGAAAAACGCCTGAAGTCTGTAATATTTGAAATATACAGAATATTCTACCTGGAATAATGAATATTTATGGAATGAACAATGGGTGTTGCTTCGCTGTATATTTGTTGGTATTCCTTCGGAATGATTCCACAAGTAAAGCTTGAAAGCTTTATTTCGCTTTATGGCAATCACGCAGCACTCTTTGATACGGTTTATATGTTTTCCTTTTTTATTATTCAAAATATACTGTACGGTAAACAAAAATAGAATGATAAAAAAGATATCATAAATATTCCATGCAACAGATGATAAAGACATGATATTGAGGCCAGATATGTTACATAAAATCAAAATCAACTGTAAATTTTACTGACTAACAAAAAAATTAATTATATCAAACCGATAAATTATCCAAGTAGCGAATCGTAGATATTCATGCAAACTTTCAAACTTTTCCCGAACAACAAACGACTCCCAGTTAATGTGATTATTAAAATGAGACGTTTACTTTCTTGGATCTATTGTCCTTTAGAATATGACCAAAAAAAACAAAAAAAAGTCATCAAGTACAAATTTACACTCGTTGAATGGATGGCACATGCAGATTAACTAACGATCCAAATTTCGAAATGAACAAGAAGTTTCTGGCTAGAATTGGCTAGGGACTCAGTTGGAACTTTCTATAACTCAACGGATATTAATCAAACTTGACAAAACTTGCTTGCATTTAAGTACGAATGCAATCTAGAAGAGTTCTACAGAAAACCTTTCACGTCAGAACTTAATAATGCGAATCTTACAATAACTTCGATCTTTTCAATCGAATTGAAGCGGAAACGCCTATAATAACGGATCATGGTTTATTTTTATTTCGATTATGATCAGAGGACTCAGATGGTCAAGTAGTTTAATAAAATAATAAAATTTTTTAATGCGGAAATTTCAATTTTCTTGTAATAACCCATCGATGAAATTGTGGTCCGTTTCGACAAGTAATAATGCGTAAAGTGCTCGCTCTCTCCCTAGGTTGATGAGTCCCTTGAGTCGAACTCACATATGATCCTTAGGCAGTTGAGCCCTTCTCAATTGTAATGTATACAAGATACTGACACTTTAACAATAAGCTTCTCACGATCCTATTACATTTGCTAGGCGGAAATTCCGGCCACAAACCACTAGGGGTGTCTTCTTAATTTTATGTCTCAGAAACTACAGTCGGAATTGAATCTTTTCATTTATAGCAAAGGCCTCTAGACACAAATAGAATTCAACTATTATACCATACAATGTTCGTATAAAAACTGAAATGAAAGAGAGATGCTGGAATGTTTGCCATCGATTTTCTATTAAAATTTCGAAATTCTACTGGAATATTGTCGGATGTGAAATTGTAATTAAGAATACGAAATTCAGAATGCAACAATAAAGTTCGAAATGTGAAATTTCATCAACTATCTAATGCAGTAGATGGTGGAGTTTCTCGATTCATTATTCATCAAGCAACAATAAAAATACTTGAAACTTGGTGTATTATTTGTTCGTAAAGTTTCCGAGTTAATGTGAATCAATAACACGAAAAAAACTTTTATTGAAATTTACTCACTCCTTACAAATAGTAGAAAAAACAGAACGTAAATTAGTCAGTTATTACGAAATTACCTGTTCGATCAACTATATGAAATCATTAAAACATAGTTTTTGAACAGCGGAGATTTGATTGAAATACTTGTGCAATTTTGGTGGATGCGCGCTGATCGTATTGTTTAAAATTTGAAAACTTTACTACCTTTAGAATTTTCGTTATATGGCCTATTCGAGTATGAATATATTAAATTCGAGATATCAGTTAAAACGTTAGAAATAAATTGGAATTAAATTCAATTTTATTCATGCGCTTTATGCAAATATATTTTTTTTTGTTTTTCTCTATTTGTTATACGAATTTTTTTCTCATTCGCTTTATCGCACCCTGTTTTATTTGCCGGTAATCCATCTTCAGTTCGGTTGATAGTTAGTTTGAAAATAGGCTTTTATCGTAATTGAGATAGCATTTTTTCTATATTTTCGTTAAAGTGAAGCTAACGAAAATTAATTAAGTTCCACTGTTTCAATATGGAGCATCACTGTATAATAAATTGGTTGGGATAGAGGCGGTTTAATATAAAATGCTAATCTTAATCAAAACGACGATAAATATGATCTCTAGCTCGAATCAATCTACCGTAAAAATATAATTTTTTTAAAGAGAAATTGTTAAAATTATTTTTGTACTTACCGATAACGGTCAAGTTGACTTTACTATTACGTGTCTGTCCTATTTTGAAATCGACACGACAACGATAGACAGCCTGATCGGACTCCCTTATATGGTCCACACCCAATTCAGCTGGTTGTTTTTCCGGCATGAAATAAGCTCTATTGGCAAACACATTTTCATCGGACCAACGCTCAGCTAAGCCGAAATCCCTATCCCGTCCGTCCACACTGCAAATACAGGAAACTATGTTAAAGTTCCCGGTTTGGTTATTTGTGTTTGTTGATATAGTAAGACGTTGTCGTTAAAAAAGAGTATTGTTTGTTTGTTGAATGAAATAAAGAAAATTGTGCAGCGAATCTGTCAAAGTTTCTTCCCAAATTCGAACATTTGGCGAGTTTAAAAAGGTTATATGAAACCAAGTAGGCTATTTACTCGAAAACTAATCTAATTTTCTTCTATTTTCAATAAAGGGGAAAGTTTTATTACGATTTTTATTTTCAATCGAAATCGGGCCCAGATCAGATGACTCTTCCATTTGGGAACCATTCGAAATAATCACAGTATTTGTATTTCTGAATTTTTCCAGCAATATAAAAAGCCTATTGAATTAGATTTCAATCATAAAAATCAAATATTATTATTGAGGCAATTTATTAAATTATAAATTCGAAATATTTGAATAGAATTCTCGTTAAATCTGCTAGCTTGATTTATGCAATTATTTTTTGTCTGTGTGTGCTCGTTATTAATGAACCACTATAGAAGAGGATGTATTGTTGTGAAATTGGGTTGATGTAAAAATAGAAGGCGGAAAGATGGAAGAAAAAAATTGAATTAACAAATCCAAAACTTCACCGAATAGTGAATAAACTTTATAATTACAAAAATAATTAAAATTTCAATCTTTAAAATGGGCTTAATGGGCGTTTTTATTCTATTAGAGACCGAAGGGAATGAAATAAAAACCATCTATTTTAATAATTTGAAAATATGAACGATCAACAAATAAATGAGATGAACTCATAGGAGACAATCTTATTGTGCTACTCTTAATTAAAACGAATTTAACATCAATTTTTGGAGAGAGATATTGAAAATTATATTACTATCTGTTATAAGTCTCAATTTAAAATCTAACGTCGATTTATCGATTTTCAGTTGATATTAAATGGACGATATAATCAACAGAAAGTATCAATAGTGGGAGATTGTGCTCGTTTCGATAGTAGAAGTGGAATCATTTCATAAAAGACTCAACGAATTCACTTTTTCTCAACACCTTTTCATCTAATCGATAATTGATTTATTAACTTCGGAATTTCGTCTCTAGAACAATAATTAAAAAACAAAAATCTAATTAATGAATCTACACAATATCGTTGGAATTTATTATTGGCATAACTTTGGCTTTATAAGTAAATTGGATTCGTCAGGAACTTGTCAATATAAATTTCAGGAAACTGAAGTATTAATGAAGCGAGAAATTTCGGTTGAATTCGACAAATTATTGAAATTAAAAGTATTGTTATATTGTTTGGTCCTTTTATAGGATAAATTTGAAACTTTTAATCTATTTTGTTGTTCTATAGATAATGTTACAACATCAGTTCACATTAGACCTCATTATTTATAATTAAGACTTTCCCAACTTGCCTAATTAAATTAAAAGCTGCTTTAGAGTTTCCCTAATTGTTCAACATGTGTATGTGCTTATGCACCAGTTGTTATCGTTTGTTAAGAGTATACTAGACTAAAATTTACTCAACAACTAATTATTATCAAATTAACAATGAGATTGTCGAATAATTTCGTCTCGTTTATATTTATATCAGCGGAAAATGCGAGCTTTTGAATGCCCGGTTCTATTATATTGTAATTTACCTATAAATCGGCGTTCCCATATCCTCTCTATACCATAAAACCAACAGGACCCGGTCATTTGGTAATGGTGACGATATATCGCATGGTAAATAGACTGGATCACCTGCTACCACTTCCATGTGACTGATGGGCACTAAAATAGAACAAAAAAAACACCGAACATCAATAAAACAATTGTGAAAATCCACAAGAATAATTGATTAGAATTCTCGAATCTATCCAATACTGCAATAGGGGCATAAATAATAATGTCGGTGGTCTTTTAGAGTTGCAAACAAAACTAGATTTGGTCTCTCGAGTTTAGAATTTGGACTTCTCTATTCTCGAAGTTGGTTGGAGCAAAATCGATTGGGGTAATTTGAAATATAGGATGGAAATATACAAAACACAGCATTTCGAAATAATCACATTTTTCTTGTCGGACAATTTCAACGTTCATATTGTGTAGAGTTTGCGTGACAACAAAATCGAATTATATCTATTAGACGTCTACATTCTATCAACTATCAGATAATGGGAAAATTGATAATACATCAAGATAGTAGTTTTTTTTTTTTAAATTGGACAAATAAAATTAGTGGAAAAATATAGGCCGCGATCCAATCGAGTTTCGTCCACAATAATTCACAATCGATTCGATTAGGCAATTTTCCAAATCCAATTATACCAATTGTGAATAATTCATTAGGTACCAAAAAAAAAAACAAAAAAAACGTTAGCCTTTTTGTTGAATTATAAATTTCTTGTACTATTATCGATTCATAATCTGTCATGTTCCTTAATTATGTCCATGTTATGTGGCCTTCTATCAACCATCATGAATTTGTTAACATGGTAATCATGATCCTTGGTAGAAGCTCCAAAATCTCTTGTCTAATATCATTATTTGTGGATCAAGTTACTCTCTTCTAATAAAATTGACATTGTCACAAGATTGGTCTTGTCCTACCAACCATGATGAACAAGTTGAAAATTTATCATCTGGCTAGTGATTCCCTTCAATATCATTCTATATTTGAAAATTTTTGACCCGATCACGTTTCATCTATCAACAGATCCAAACAGGCTCATAATTCAATCAAAAAAAATAAAAAAAGTTCGAAGAATCTTCTTTTACATGAAAAATTGAATTTTTTGCGCAATAATGAATTTTCTACTTCAATATTGAGATGGAATTTTGTTCATCCTATTTTTAGTAAAAGTCCTGTGGGATTTAATTTGAGACCTCTCGTTTTCTTAATATTCATTAAACCGTCCCTATAGGGCTATAACAGATAACGAAATAGGAATGTTTCAAGTTTCATGTCAATAAAAAATTCAAAAGACAGTCTCAAATTTCCGGCTTCAAACATTTTTAAAGAAGGGTTGTTGTAATCTACCAGTGTAAATTCAATAATGATTATCAAACAATTTTCGACTATTATTCTAATGTAATGTAAGGAAATATATTCAAATTAACAGATTTACGAGTTTCACATTAATTAAGAATTAATAGATTTGTGTGTTGTGATTATGTAGATTGTATAGTTGAAAGATGGTTGAAAAAAAACGCTTAATAAATTAGTGGAGGGTTGGGGGATGGAAAAAGCGAAAAGTGTTGAGTGCGTTGGCTGGTATTTATGAGTCATAAAACCCAGCAAATTTCCAACATTCACTAGCCTATTTTACGGTGAAACACCTTCTTTTGCCTACATATATCTGAGATAATTTCGTTAAAAGTTGAAAATAGAGAGGGCATTGAAAACAATGATCCCCAGGAAGAAATGCTCACCATTTCAACCTTCGTCTTTCTATTACCTGGGCAATTTGGACGTAAATAACAAAAGCCTCATGGTTTTTTTGTTTAATCATCCTACTGAGATGTTTTCTTCGGCAATAAAAAGCGAGAGGATCTCTTGAATCACATCCAGAAAACTAAGTTTAGAATATCACTAATTCGCAAAAATCAATATTTTGATGGTGATGTAGGGAAAATTCTTATTAATGTTCAATCAAAGAGACTCTCAGAAATGACATGCTCTGACACAGCTCATATGTCCCTGGGGTTTCCGAAATTAGCAATTAGGCCTCTGTTTTATACCAACCTTCCAACTTTGTAGCAACTGTTCCCTTTACACACACACCCACACACATATAACCAAACTTTCATCGGATAATGTGTTCTTTTGTTTAGCTTAACGGCATCCTAAGAATTCTGCCTATGCCATATTTATCTTGGAGCAGGTGTTTGATGGCAATATAATCCACCTTTATACTTTGCTTGTATGTTCTATATTCGTTCTTTTTCCAGCAACTTTACAGTCGATTTATATACAAAAATTTTCATAGAAGAATCTTAATCTAGAATATTTGCAATGATGGGTTGAAAATTGTAAAGTCGTTCATTATCACAGAGAGTTGTTTAGATGAAAGAGATCCTGTTGAAATTCCACAACCGTAAAATGTTCAACTACAACGTAAAATTAAGGGATGAATTTTCAAGGGAACAACTTGTGTGCACTTGTGTACGACCGAACTATATACGGAAGGAAACGTACGATTGTAATTTGTCTAAGAGAATAGCGTTGAGAAAGCGCACGGAATAAGGCCGAAATGTGGGAGGATGCAAGCTCACCTATTCCCCTACAACACCCCAAATTTGATTGTTTTACCCACGATCTATATTATTCCCGTGTCATTATTAAACTATTCCCATATATTCCCAATTCTTATTGTAGAATGAATTCTATAAATCGGAGTGAGACAGGTGGAATTTTTCACAACCAAATATTGAAAATGGCGCCGTATAGTAATATTTATTATAAAAATTCACAACAAATGGGATACATCGACGACGAGAATTCATCCATCTGGATTCGTATTTTATAAATAGCTGAAATGAACGTAGAGGTTTTTTTTCCCATAAATATTCTTCATTTCTCACTTCACTATAGGTCGATTTCATATAGCCCCCTCTGAATTTTAATAGGGCGCGTTTAATGTTTGGAGCAAAAAGTGTGCACTAGACGCGAATATAAAGAAGAGACTAATAGTTTCTATCTAGCTATAGCTCTTCAAGAAGTAAACACAGCTGGAAGTATTACCATCATGAATAGCAATCTGAAACTTGAAATTTCACTTTTTTCTTTTGATAGAAATTCGGAACGTTTCATGTCTGTGTGTACACAATTTTTTTTTTAAGACTATAAAAGATTGTTTTTAGAGTTGTTTGATTGAAGCGAAAAGGGCGCTTATTGGAAACGATTGTCAAGAGATCAATAAGTTTACGTTTATCATCTAATAGAATCCGGCTATCGAGATAGCGTTGGAATGGTAATTGTTTCGTTTAGAGTTGGTGTTTTTGACATTTTACTTGTTCACAAATCACTTATTTCTCGAGGCATCCACGATCCACTTCATCCAAAGATTACGATAATTTAAAATAACTGCAGTATACGTTGATTATATGTTGTGCAAATTAGATAACTTCATTCCATATAATTCTGAATGGGACATAGATTTAGGGGGTGTAATAGCAATTTATATTACCCTAATCGCTTCATAGCGATAGTTACAGGTAATTTCATTCTATAAATCTAAATATCCGACTTTATCTCGCAGATGTAGTCACCAAAACTTAGTATATTCGAGATCACTGTTGATAATTCTGTGATCAAGTCAAGAAAAATTCCCATCTCTACCATAAGCGTGTTGATGAGACCTTTACTTGTTGCTAAAGTACTCGTGATTATTACACAAGCCGTTTGCTTGCAGTTGGAATTTCCTGGTCACATCCGAGCTTGTAACTTAAATTCGCTTACAAATGTGCAAAATTACATTCATATATTTTATGTGGCTCTAAAACACTCATTAAAGTTAGGTTGTAATAAATTACAATGTTCGCTATTATTGAACAAATTCGCTTAATTAGACATTGTCTTATTTGAGAAAATTCGATTCGATAGTCACTTCTAACAAAATCGATATTGGGTGGAAAATACGAAAGAATAAAGGGCGACACAATTCAGTTAATCCGACTCTATACTTTAGCCGACCATCATCCAATTGAAAATAGAAAGTATAGTGAATTCAATTCGGGCTTAAGCTCGCACCTATTTGCCGAGCTGTTTTCCATCTTTGCTGACTTACACCATTTCCAACTTCCACTTCGAACTTTAAGCCCTTTTTCGTCTATTCAACAAAACGCTTGTTAATAATTCAGACCGTATTAAATTTATTTGCTCGAAATACGGCACATTTGTTTTCAACAAAATCAAATAGAAACAATTCATAATTGAGGAGACGTTATATTTTTTATTTATTTTTATTTTTTTGGGCGCTCACATAATTTATATCGAAAGTTTAAGTGGGGAGCTTGTGGATTTCCAAGCTCTGCTTAACTGTTTAAAAAGCTATAAATCATTCTCTTGTCGCCTCCGGAGATGGGAAAGTTTGAACGAATATCTCAAAGTGTCATTGTAACTTATTCAGTAATCACTTAAATTCTTCGATATGTTGATTCCATTCACCTATTGATTATATATTTGAGGATTTTTATTTCGTTGAAATATGTGCGGTATTTTTTCGATTGGTAAATTCCATTTACCCGGGCACAATTCTCTATCTGTCTTCTTGTCTAATTTTCTCGTTTTTGGTGTTTCTCATCCGGCAAATAAACAAAACAAATGTATTAAATAATCAACTCAACGACGATATTTTCTTTGTTTCACATTTTCAAAATTGTCCACACAAATAAAATTGGATTAAAATCCAACAAGAATTGGATAAAAAAAAAAATCTAGTTATTTCCAAGGAATTTCAATTGGTTTTTTGCTTGTCGTCGATTCCCTTCAAATTCTGATTCTTACATCAGGAATTGATCTGAGTCACCATCGTTAATCACGCATTTTCGACAATTTTCGAACTCATTGGAGACATTTCTTGAAAAAAGTTGGATTCCTAAAACTCCCATCTACGGATTTAAAAATTCGAGAGCAAAAATATTTGAAGAAATGAATAAAAAAATTTTTGTTTTTGAGCTTTTATTGATGATTATCTTCTTTGTTACATCAAGCCATAATTTTTCCGAATCACAATTACAATCTGACGTCTTTCAAATTCACAAAAGAAAAGTTTACAGTTGATTTACTTTGATTTTGATGAAATTTTGTTATGCTGTAGAAAATCGAAATTAATTAGTTATGTTCTTTGGCTTATCTGCGAAAATTGAAGCTTTTCGCAGCTGATCCTCTCCAA
>JAZBGZ010001611.1:0-14901 GCA_037414795.1 Stenodera caucasica
TTTCCGAGAAATATTGTGAATTTTCCAATAAATCAAAAATAATTGTAGTAGGCTGTTGATTTATTTGAAACAACAACGAAAATTGACAGCCTACTCTGTTATTAGATTTTTCAACACAAATACCGTAGGCTGTGTTTTACGGGATTATTTCAATTTGTTATTCTTTAAACAAATCCTCATCTTTATCTATTGTCACCTGTCAAATACGCCAATTGATTTACAGTCCATCGTATGATTGGGACAAGCCGAAAAATCATCCGAATCAGGAATTAATCGAAGCGCAACGTCAATTTGAAGTGATTGAAAATCAATTGATCGAAAAACGTGAAAATTTGAAAGCGACACGTGACAAACTCGACGAACAATGGCATCAATTAGAGGAGAACGAACAGAAATTGAAAGAAAATTTCATTAGATTTCGCAAGGTAATCGAAAAACAAAATTATCAAAATTAATTATGATTCATTCATATTCGGAAGTACAATAGGCGACTAGATTTGACACTTTTCAGTAGTTGTCAAGGTAACATAAGTGTCTCGCCAATTAGGCGGTGGCTAAGGTTACAGCCGTTATACTTCACGAAATGAAAATATTATAATCAGATGATAATTTGGGGGAAAGTTTGTTAAAAGTAATGAAGAAAAACGGAAACGCGCCCAAAATCGTTACATCGATGCCAAACAAAACAAGGAAGACAGTGAAGAGAAAATTGAAATTCTGCAAGAACAATATGAACATCTGCAAAGTGTCAAAGAAGAAATGGATAGTAAAATTGAAGAAAATCGCATTTATGAGGTACTAGAAATTTTCATATAAATTAACGGAAAATTAATCGTGGAAAATTTTCCAGGATTATTTGGATAAAGTTGTCGCTTTAATGCCCGATACGAATAATATCCATCAATTAATTAATCGATATGAAACATTACTTGAAGCACGAAAATTTCTAGTGAATCGTCAACAAACCGATTTGAAATCACTGGAAGATATCAAAAAGAACGTGGTAAGTATCTGTAGTTTGAATCAAGCGCGCCAAATCGAACATTAACGACAATAGTCGATTGGTTTCGAGTTGGTCGATTTGGCGCTTAAATTTAAAAGTATTTAAATATATTTTTTTGTTTCTTGGACTCCAGTTGAAGATTATCGAGGAGAATAATACGCGAATTGTTGGTTTGACAACTAAAGTCGCCCATTTACATGGTCGTTATCAGACGGCTTATCAAAACAAAATTATGTGGGAGAAAATTATTGATAAAATTAAAGGGGAAATTTTCAATATTTATCGCATCAAAAATCAAGTCCAACAATGTATTTACAATTTATATTTATCGATGTGCAAACATAAACAGATTCAAGTTGAATATAAAATTGATGAATTCGAAAAACAATTGAATTTAATCAGGAAAACACTACGCGAAACACAACAAATACAAGAGAAAATTGTCGATATTCTCAAGAAACATCGCAGAGGATCAAGATCATGATTTCTATTTGCGTTATGGTCGATTTAGACAGGTAAATCTAGATTGTCAAAATTTTTCATGTATTGAATTAATTGGAAAATAAACAATCTTGAATTTATTTAAACTTTTTATTAATTAATAAAATTAATCTTCAATTAGAGAAATTTTTTACAAAAGTGAAAATTCTCCACATAACGAGAAAATCCAATGGAAAAATCGAGACGTTGCCATCTATGATTTTAACATTGAACTGAAACTATGAATTCAAACAATCATGGCGATTTCTTTTATTTATACGAAAAACACTAGATGGCGCGTTTTCATTATCAATTTGGCGGGCTATTCAACAGATTTTCATCGATTTATTATCAAAAATAAAATTATTTTCTGAGGAAATTTCTAAAAATGTGCGAAATTAGAGAGAATGAATAAATTTAAAAAAGAGACTCACCTTATATCCAGCATATTTGAAAAATATTGCGAATAATCTAGATTTGGATGAATTTCAATAAATTTATATATCAAATTTAAATGTTCTTCATCCATAGGTAAATAAAAAAATATATAAACTATTTTATTTCGTATAAAACTATCACTTGGTGATATCTGAATTTTCGGTAAATTCCCTAAAATGATAAAAAATCCAACAATCGTTTCTGATTAATTAATTAAAATTACCTAAAATCTCTTTGAATTTATCGAATAAACCTTCATGAATTAATCGACAATTCTGTCTAGTTAATGTTAGAATTTTTTCGATAATTTGACCGGAAATCGACGATCTACACAATAATTCCGGTAATTTTCTCAACCAGTCTTGATAAATGTCCGAACGTAAAAATAGATCTGAACTTGTCAATAAATTGATTATTTCCGGATGATAATCGATTGATATTTTATTATAGAAATCGATCAAATTTTCCATTATTTCGATGATATTGATGAAACGTCGCCAAAATTTCGAATTTTCCAACAGTATATCGGTCAAAATTGCCAATAATAATTGGAAATTCGACGAATTTATATGGCTGACATTCAATAAGAATCCTACAAAATTAAATAATTAGAAAATTAATCAAATAATTAAATCGAAGAATTACTGTTGATGTAATTTGTAATTGTATTGATTTTATTTCTATTGATTTTGTTCGATGAATTTGTTAATTTCAATATAATAAATTCGTAACAAATCAACAAATTCTCTTCTGTACATTTTATATCGTCTTTTATCGCAAAAACTTTCGATATATCTTTCGATACTGAATCTTGATTTCGTTTTTTATTTTGACCATATGGAAAATTCGATAATAAATAGTCGAAAAATTGTTCGGTCTCTTTTAATGGAAATACACGATCCTGAAATTAGATAAAAATCAATCTCTAGTTGAAATTTTCCCCCAAATTAAAAACAACTCACAATTCGATCACGTCCTGTATATTGGTAGAGCAAATGTAGAATATTTACAATACAACTCAGAATAGCAGCTGATTCTTCATTCAAAACGGTTATATCTGAAAATTATCGATGAAAGATAGGAAAATCGTGGAAAATTATAAATTTACCATTAGAATTTTTCTTTAGCGATTTTTCCGGAACAACTTCAAGCCACGTCTCGTACAATAAAGGCACTAATGTCCCGATATACATTTGTAAAACATTACAATCATTAGAGATTTCCTTGGAATTTTCCAAAAAATTCATCGAATTCGTTTCGAATGGATCACAACCTTTATAGATTGGAATAAAATACGAATCATTCCAATTCCGATTGATTATCGAAATTTCTTGATTTACACTAAAAAAAAAATTATTGAATCAATACAAAATTATTCGGTTTTTCCCCTGAAATATACTTCAAATCATCGGAATTCTCGCGATTAATTATAGTTCTCAATAAACCATATAATCGACTCAATACTTTGATCCTCCAACGAACACTAGTGACTTTACTGCCTAAATTAACAGTCAATGTACGTTCTGTATTCGAATCGTTGCGTAATTTCGAGATTAATGTCAAGAAATCTGGGAATATTTTCGAAGAATCTTGCGATATTAAACCAGGTATATGTGTTAGTAAACAATCCAATAATAAAAGTGAATCTTCTTGGATATTACGATCGATATTCGTCATTGCACACCGTAAATTTGTTGATAAATAATTGAAGAAGGGCTGAAAACGTTCCTCTGGACATTTCTGGAGAATTTCATTGATCAATTTGATCGAATTACGACGTACTTTACGTTCTCGATCTTGAATTAGATTACCAATAGTTTGGATGATTGTTGAAAAGTATTTGTGTAATATTTCAATTGATTGGAATTTAATTAATTCGATTAAATCATCACAAGCTTCGGTTTTAATTGTGTCGTTGTGATGTTTCAGTTTCGCCACCAATTCCTTCAAAATATAATCAAAATTTTCTTTAAATATTCGAAAATTAATTGTAGACTTACTGGAATTGTATAGTTTTTACGCCCCAATAACTCTCTCTCTTTCAATTGTTCTTGTATTATAATTGGTTTTATTTTAAACGTAGTATTGGTTATATTTTGACCTTTCGGTAGAAATTTGGTTTTGGATGTTTTTATCTGTATTTTCGATTTTTCCGATTTCAATTTTTTCTGATGTCGATGATTTTTCCCCATTTTATTCGCCCCAATTCACGTGTCCACAACACAAACAAATTTCTAGGTTATGTCGAAATTTCCAAAATTAATACGACCAAATCACTTCGAAATCAATAATGTACATCTATTTTCGATTAAAGTCAATCCAAATTAATGATGATATTTGTATTAATTTGCTATAATATCAATTAAATTATTTATTATTTGAAAAAAAAAAATGGTTAGAAATTGTGCGATACTTAGCGGTAATAATACGAACTATAAAAAACATTGATTCCTGTAATTTAAGCGCCATCTAGCGTTCTTCAATAACTATGTTGAAAACATATAGCGTCCCATCGAAATTGGGCCCATTGGTACAAAATTAAGAATAAAAAAAATCCTTACATTTTTTTTATTATTTACTTTATAGCTCGATATAATAATAATAATAATAATAATAATAATCATAATAAAATAACTAATATAATTAACCTAATAAAAAAGTGAGGCAATTTTTATAATTAATTCATATTAATTAATATAAGTTAATTATTTGAAAACAAATTTTTCATACATATATTTTATATAATAATAATAATCAGGATAATTCAATTGTTTTCTTAAATTTTATTTTTATTATTATTTAATATTGTAATTTTGCTTTTGATAAGTCTAATAATAGGAATGATTAAACATACTTTTTTTTCTAATTATAATAATAATAATGATTAATTAATTAATTAATAATAGAAAGCTTGACGAAGACAAGTGCATTTCGTTGAACTGATTTTTTACGTTTACAACTGTTCAAATTGATTTTCAATTGTTTTTTGTTATTATTTATCAATCATAATAATAAGATTATGTACATTGTACTCTGTAGAAATGTACAAATTATGTACATTTAAGAAAAAGAAGCACTCATCTCAAATCATATACGAAAAGAAAAAAAAAAGAAAATTGAAAACAAAAATTAATTTATACAAAAACAAAAAACAGAATAAACAAAAGAAAATTATGGACGTTAAAGAATAGTACGATATTATTATTTATAGTGTTTCAAATAAAGAAGAAGAAAAAAGAAAGAATATTATAAGCATCTCTACTAAAGTTCCCATCCACAAGAAGATAATGTTAGCATACACTCAACAAAAAAACAAACAAATGAAACTACCACCTGGTTTATAATTAAATCTCATTCTCTATAAATTTCTTTGTTTTCTCTTTTTGAATTCAATCAACTATATATGAATATATCTTACATTATAATTATATTGTTTTTTGTCAAAAACACAAATATTATTAATTTTGTTAATGAATTATTTAATTAATAAAAATTGAAAAATATGGGTGGTATTTATTATATAACGTTGGTTTCGATTATTGTTTTTCGAATTAAATTTTTCTTCTTTACATACCAGGATATGTACCTGGATAGTGCATTTGTGGTGGTGGTGGAGCATAACCTGGTTGGTTGTAAGCTTGTGGTTGTACATATTGTTGTGGTGGCATACCTGCATAACCTCAAAGTATTTAAAAAAAAAGTTCAATTTCATTTATTAATAATAATATAAAGATCAATCCAAAATTTGAGTTATTTGTCTAATTGTAACTTGTAAGCTCAAATTTTGGAATGATATATAAACTAGAATTTGTTGAATAATTAAATTTCGAAATTATTTATAGTTTTAAAATAAAAATTAAACTATAAATAATTTTGAAATTTGAAAAATTATTTTCGTTTAGAAATAAAAATAAATTACCCATAGTAGCTGGTCCAGCTGTTAACATTAATTGTGGTTCATTTATCATCATTGGTTTATGTGTTTCTTCAGCTGCTTCACTTTGACGTTGTGCATCAGATTGTTCCAATTTTTCAACTTTTGTTGTTAATTCTCTTGTTACTTGAATTAAGTAAGGCATAGCTAAATCAACTATACGATGTTTCCATGCCAATTCTAATATAACATCAGGACGTAATAAATCATAACACTAGAAGAAGAAAAAAGAAAAATAACAAAATTGAAATTGAATTAGAAAAATATACAAAATGTCCTATTTATATTACTTGATATAAACAAGCAGCAAAACAATCATATGCTTCCCGTTCTAAAAACCATGCTAATAATTCTTCAGCCAATTCTTGATTACGTGATTCAGCTGTATATTCCATAGCATCTCTAAATAGACGATCTTTTTTACATAATTCAACACTTTGTTTCCATCTATTATTGCCTTTATATAAATAAGCAGCAATACGTCTAAATTCAGTTAATTCATGTTTTTCTAATAATTGTGCTAAACCAATATTATCGAAATTATCAAATGCATCAATTGATGTACGTAAACCTTGAAAATCTTCTTCTTCAATTAATAATGAATTTAATGCTTCATTAATAGCTTTATTATTTAAATTTTGTACGGATCTTAAATATGATTTAATTAATTGTAAATGTCCAGTTTTTGTAAAATATGTAACTGATCTAGTATGATCCATTCTTGGTGCTAATACTAATAATAAATCATTTAATAATAATGGTTTATAATCTAAATAGAATTGTATAGCTTTATAATATAATTCAATATTGGCAACTTTTGTTATAATATCTTTAAAATGTCCTTCACGCCATGCTTCAGTTGGATGTGCCATCATAGCTAATACAGCATTATCATATTCTTCATATTTATCATATAAAAAGACTAATTCAGCCCATAAATGGGCTTGTTCAGCGGCACGTAAAACTTTTGGTATATTAACACGTGACCAAAATAATTCTAAATGTTCACGCATTTTACCTGGCTTATATTTTGAATATAATATAGCCAATTCTGTAAACATACCCATATGGGCACGTTCTAAACCTAATGCTGCTTCTAATAAACTAATTAATTCTTCAAAATAACCACGATCTTGATAATAATTAATTAAATCTTGTAATTCATCAGCATGTACAACAATATGCATACCGCACATTTGTGCTAAACGAAATTCTTCAGCATCAACACATGCAAAACATACTTCCTTCCATGTACGTGTACTATTTGCTTTACGTGCACTATCAACAGCACCTTGAAATTCTTTTAAATGTACTAATGTTATTGCTAAACGAGCGAAATTCGATACATTATTATATAATAATTTTGCTGCATCATACATTTTATCATCAAAACAACGATCACCAATTTTTTGTATATCAGCATGATTTGGACCACTTATAAATTCTTCTAAATCAGCTAAACGACCAGTTTTTGCATATGAATAAATCAATTCTGATTCTATATAACTTTCACGTGCCTTCTTACGAGCCATTTGTAAATATCTATAAATTATTAACAATTAATATACAGTATATACATACAAATAATATTATAATTAAAAACAAAAAGAAAAAACGAACCGAACTAAATCTTCCCATGAATTATTTTTAGATGCTGTTTCAACAACAGCCATATAAGCTGATGGATCATCAGCTTTTATATATGAATCAATAGCTTCTTTAACTAAACCTTGATTTAATTGGGCTTTAGCTAATTGACTCCATACAGCTGGTTCATTACAACGTTCAGCAAATTCATATGCACGATCTAAATTATTAACTTGTTCAATTAATACTTGTATAGCTGATGTATTAACATCGAATTTTTTAAATATAGCAAATGCCTCCTCATATAAATGATTATTAATTGCTATATTTGCTATATCTGGTGCATCATAATTATCTAAACGATTTATATAATCCATAACACGTGTAGCATCAGCTTTAATTGCTATAATAAATTGAAACAAAATAAAATTAATAATTAATTATTGGAATAGAAATTCGATTAATTTACCAGTTAAAATTAATAGATTTTGTAAATTACGATGATCGGAAAATACAGAATTATCCAATACAATTTTCTCTAATAATTCAATTAATTCATTTGGTAAATCAGCTGTCATGAATGCTTTAACAGTAACAGAAATATCTTCAGGATCTTGTGTTTCACTTAATGCTGTTTGTACAACTTGATCAATTAATTGTCGACGATATGGATTTGTTTCTTGTAAAACTTCTGACCATAATTCCGGATCACGTCGACGTACTAAATAACGTGCTTCCGATTTAAATAATGAATTTTCATTACATACAGCTATTAATTCACGATCACATTGTCCACGTTCATATGCTACACATGCTAAATGTGGATCACGTTTTTCACAATAACGTCCAACAACACGTGAATCATAATATTGATTCTCTTTTAGAAAACGTTCAGCATTATTATTTGAATCAATATAAATTTTAGCTAATGCATTATGTGTAGCTGGTTCAATACAACCATCATGTAAACGACTTTCCAACCATGGTAATAATAATTTTAAACGATTACGTTTTTCAACTTCTTCAACTAATTCATCAGTTGAAAATTGTCCACGTACAACTAATATTAAATTTTTAATTATATCTTCTGAACAATCAACATCCAATAAACCACCAATAACAACTGGTAAACGACTTGGATTCACTTTTTGTACATAAATTTCTATATATTTTTGTAATGAATTTCTATATAAATATAAAACTAAATCATGTACAAAATCAAAACGATCACATACAATTATTAATGGTAATTGATCTGTTAATTTTGCTTCTTTTAAAAAATTCTTTACACTTTCCGGATTATAACAATTCGATTCACGACATATACGTTCAACTTCTTTTATTTGTCCTGTTTTACATGCTGCTTGTATATATTTAAAATGTACATCTTGATCTTGTGAGAAATTAACAATTGAACCCAAAAAATAAAATAGACCTTCATAACTTTTAAAACTTTCAAATAAATCAATTAATGCTTTTGTTGTTAATTGTTCATGATATTTTGTAGCTATTTGTACACAAATTTGTAAATTTTGTCGTATATTAGCTTGTAACATAGCTTTTAAACATTCCAAACTATCTTCAACACTTAAAGTACCGAAAAAATTAACTAACCAATCAATCGGTAATAAATGTGTATGGACTACAGCACGTTTTATATCATATAAATCAGTATAATGTTCTAAAGCACGTTGTAATAAACCGGCTTTTTCACATAATTGAGCTATATGAGGTCGATCATAATGCGTAAACATATTATTACCTAATATAGCATCAGCTACTTGTGGTGCTGACATTAAATTCATTTCTAATAATCTTGTTTGTAAATGTCCCTCATTTGGACGATTATTTTTTAATGCATCTAATAAGAATGCTGTACATTGTTGTATCATATTTTGTTCCATAAATATATCAACAATTTGATTAATATCAGCTAATGGTTCATCATCTGATACTAACATACCAGCAAATGCAGCACCTTGATCCGGATTTGTACGCATTACTGAACGTAATAAATATATATAATCAGGTGTATAATTTACTTTTTTTGCATATAATACGATCTTTTGAAATTGTCCAGTTTCAGCAAATGATTGTATAACTTTAGCTGGTACATTAGCACGTAAATAAACACTTAAAGCTAATGTTGAATCGGCTTGTTTAACTAAATCACCTAATTCTTCTGAACATTCTAATTTATCCTCTTTTAACCATTTCTCTAATAAAGGTTTACGACCTTGCAATAAAACCGGCTTACACAATTCCAATGATTCATATCTACAATAATAATTAGACAATTAGAAAAAAAAATATACGAAAAAATTTCAATTAATTATAAACCTATTTAATTGGCCTTGATCAAGTAGAATACCGAAATATTGTAATAGAGGACTATTTTGTCCTGGTTGTGTTGGTACTTGTTGAAACATTTGTATAGTTTGTGGTGTTCTTAATATACCTTTAGGTGCATTAGCTGCTACTTTGGCTGCATCAGCATATTGTCCATTTGTAAATAATAATTGAAATTTATTAACAAATAATTCTTCAGCACCAGCTAAATTATTTCTTGTTGCAATACGTAAAGCTAAATCAGGATTATGTAATATTTGATTAACATATCTAATAATATTATCTTCATCAACTGATACAGATAATACTTGTCCACGACGATTAACACCAATTATACCACCAGTTAATTCATGTGGTGCTGTTACAAATATTGTTTCACTTGATATACGATTCATATATATACATATACCACTTTCTATATCATACATATGTATATAACCATATTTTGTTATTAAATATATAACATCATATTTTGATGATACTTGCATAGCAACAGGGAAATCATTTTGTGCTTCCGGTGGGAAAAATACATCTACAGTTTTCTTCGGAAATGGTTGATTACCAGCTGGACTTTGACCAACCTGAAATTCATAACAATTATAATAAAATCAATATTTAATTGAAATATTATATAAAAAAATTCACCTCAATTATATGAAGTTTACCACCTTGTACTGTACGAACGGCAAAACAAAATAATGTTGATGATTCAGGATTACCTTCCATTTTGAATGTGGCAAATGATGCTGCATGACCTTCAATCGGTTGTGAACATTTTCTTTCAACTGAATATAATTGCATTGCACCAACTACACGTGATTGTTGGGCACTAATTCCAACTAATAATAACCAATTTTGTTTTGGATCTGTACGATAATTGATAATTTGGCAACCGTTCAATGATGAATGTCTTGAAATTAAATTTTAATACAATTAATTTATTGATTCAATTGATTTGAAATTATAAAATTTATTACCGATCGAACATTTTTTGTGGTATAGAATCACCTTCCATTGACCAATGATAAACTGATGTTTCTGTAACTAATGCTAATGTATTCAATGAGATCCATTTCCAAAAAATCACATCCTCAGTCATTGTATGTGCTTTCATTTTCGATTTCATTTCAATATTGAATATTTGTAAAGTTTTCTGTGTTTCAATACCGGCTTTTCCTTTTAAAGCTATAACTTTTGATGCTGGATTCATTATAGCACTTTCTGCAGTAATAGGACGTCTTATCGGATTTGTTGGATCACCCATATCAATGATAACAACTTGTGATGTTTCACCAACTTTTTCACGTACACATATAAATTTATCACTTTCCATTGTGAGTGTAGCGAATGATATATTCGCCACATTAATACCCACATTGGTAAGCTATAAAGAAAATTTTAATATAGAAAAAAAATCAATATTTCACCGAAATTAAATGAGGTTAAGACCCCAAATTTTCTAGTTACAAATAATCACAGATAGATGTCACTTAAACATATGGTGGAAAAAATCGATTAAATCGAATTGAGGTGAATTGATAAATAATTTTGACCTGTATAAAAATGCGCAACTGTAATTAATTTGAAGAAATCAATCGTTTTTATTTATGATAATTGTTGGAATCGTTGAAAATAAATGAGAGAATTCGACCGGAAAAAACGCCACCATTTTCCAATACACATACACAAAAAAAAACTGACAATCGGCACTAGCCAACTAGACCAAAATCAAATTCATGAATTTTCGGAATAAATCGATCATTTCGACGATTAATAGACTATTATCAAGAATATTTTAATTGGAATATCAATTAATAATGGATAAATTCGTTAAAGGGGCGTATTTATCGATAGTTTCCAATTTCTTTCTTACCTGTAAATGTTCTTGGAATTTTATCGGTAACAATTGCTGCGTCATACTGCCTGATCGAATTGAACAGTCAGCAAACGGAAAAAACAATGATTATGTTGATTTTTGATTGTTTTTCTGATTGATTTATTGAATTTTATTTGAGAAATTTCTAATTTCAACCCAAAAAATTACACTCCACCACTTGACACTGACAGTTAGATCGTCAAAATGCGACACCCAAGATGGCGCCGGCTTTGTAGACGTTGGAACTAGCACCAGTACAAAATCTCAATTCATCGAAATCCCACCAGTACGAACGCCCACTTATTTTACAAATAATCAATCAATAATTGGAATAATCACGAAATTTAGCATAAATCAACGATAAGAATCCCACTTGTGACTGTTTTGATTATTCTATTGTCTTTGAAACGAAATTTTTGCCATATTTACGATAGACTCTCACTACATCGAATGACGTCACTACGAGCGCCAAATTTGAAAACAAATCAACAACTTCATCGTATTTTTATTAAAGGGAAAATGAAATACAATATTTAGAAGGACGTCTTTATTATAAAACAAAGTGTAAGACTTAAATATCTAAATTTGTACACTTCTTTAATCAAAGAGACCGAAACCCATATCGTCATCTTCAGATTCTGACTCTTGTTTCTTCTCTTCTTTTTTACTTTCTGAAATTGAGAAACAAACGAAATTATTACATAAAGCAATCGAATTAATACAATAAACTCAATGATTATTGATAAAAATCATCAGTTTAAAAGATTTCAGCATGATCTCTCAGCCGAAAGATGGTGTTTTGAATTTTTGATCATCATTAATCCAAATTATTAATTATAAGAGACAATTGGAATGGAAAAGAAGCGGGAAATCGTGGAAACCGACCTTTTTTCTCTTCAACAGCGGCTGGGGCAGCGGCGGCAGCAGCAGGAGCAGCTGCACCTCCAGCAGCGGGCATTGAACTCAATTTTTCACGTCCTACAACAAATTTAACAATCATTCAATGAACTTCTATTGTAATA
Source organism: Stenodera caucasica (assembly GCA_037414795.1). Classification (NCBI taxonomy): domain Eukaryota; kingdom Metazoa; phylum Arthropoda; class Insecta; order Coleoptera; family Meloidae; genus Stenodera; species Stenodera caucasica. The sequence continues at coordinate 12,690 of JAZBGZ010001611.1, forward strand.
TCAGATTTCAATTACCTTTTTCCATAAGGTCATCAACGGATTTTCCATTAAGTTCTTTGATGACTTTCTGTAAACGTTCATTATCAACTTCAATACCAACGGAACTTAGAATTTTTTCGATGTCACTCGATTGAGGTGATGATTTACCGCCCAAAACGGCTAATAAATAAGCAGCCACGTAACGCATCTATAAAATATTACAATTTCAATTAGGAAAAAAAAAAATACGTGAATAATCCTTATTACAATGCAACATAACCTCAAAATTTTAAATCTTGAAATATCAGAATAATCTTGAAAATTTTGATGAAAGTATTATTACTAATTGATAGAATTATTCAAGATTATTCCATTTTTATTGATATAATTCAATATTTTATCAAATTTACTTACTTTTAAGTCGTTTGACACGAAACGTGTATGCTTAGCTGTTACAAATCTTTAGAGAAGAATTAGTAGGTCTTGATCAATAGGGGGCGTTATTAATGGAAGTGGCTGAAGCTACTACAATTGATGTGGACAAAGTCACACAGAAAATGTCCCATTAAAATTACCCCAATTTGTGAAATTTTCGAATTTATTTATTTTAAAATCGGAAAATATAAATTTTTAGTAATTTACATTATCTGGTGGTGTTTTTTTGTAGATATGATAATTTGTTATTGTATCGTATTTTGGGACACTCAGTAAATAAATCTGTCAATAAATTGTTGAAATTCAAATTTTAGGATAATTAAGCAAACATCAATTAATTCTCTCATTCTAAATTTTTTTGCTACATTAATGAATAAATAAGACAAGAATACAAGTACGGCACTGGTTTTAATAAGATATTTGTTAATTTCGGAGAATGATGAATCAGAAATAGGTGATTATCAAGTAAATTTGATAAGAATACTCTTATATCACTCATTAAAGTCGAGTATTGTTGCAAATATTGTTAGAATCTGGCTTTATAATCTTACAAGAGTTTCTAACCTAACTTGTTTTTTAGAAATTTAAAATGGAAAATATAAATGAAGTTTATTTAACTGATTATATACCGACCATTTATACAACACCATGTACAATGATTTATAGACAAAATGGTAAATTACAAAAATATAACCTATTTGCCGAACGTAATGGTGTTGTGATAATAGTTTATAATCGAGAACGTAATAAACTAATATTAGTGAAACAATTTCGTCCTGTTGTTTATCTACACTCAATACCAACTGAAGAACGTGAAAATGCAATGATAAATACAGAAAAATATCCACCAAAATTGGGTATAACATTAGAATTTTGTGCCGGCTTAGAAGATCAAGATGATTTAACCTCAATTCAAATAGCACGTAATGAAATTTATGAAGAATTAGGTTATCAAATTGATAATATCGAACAAATTGAATTTATTGGTGAAGTTAGTAATTTAATTCAAACAACAGGTGCACATACAACATGGTATTATTGTGAAGTTACCGATAAACAAAGAATTCATACAGGCGGTGGTGTTGATGATGAAATGATCGATGTAATCGAAATGGGAATCGATGAAATACTTGATTATATCAATAACACTTATGTTTGTAGCCCTATAAATTTCATGGCTGGTTTCTATTGGTTTTTATACAATAAATATAGAGACAATAAATAATTGATGTTACGCTACTGATTGATTTGTTCCAATCCCCAAAAATCACCTTTTTTTTAGCATACAAGCTCTAAGATTACCATTGCCTTCTATCTCTTTTGCTATTATATAAAGTGGTATAGTTCTATCTTTTTTTAATGCCAACCTGTTGATTGTTGTGAGTAGGTGGCACTTTTTTTATTCAGTTACCTCATTGGTTATTGCAGTTAAATGAAATGGCGGCCATTCATCCTTAAATTTATTAAACAAAAAAAAAACTATAATTAATTTTTACTAATAATTAATCCAATTAACCTCTAATTAAATTGTTTTTGATGTAATTACAAGTGTAATTAACGATAAAATTTTCAATTAAAATGTTTCGGTTTTTGAGTGGACGTAAACGTAATCATCAAACAACAACAACAACAAGGACTGATATAAAAACAACGAAAATTATCAATAAAAATCTAATACAATGTCGTGTTATTTTATTGGACGGTACAGATTTACCTGTAGAATTATCAGTAAGTTGATAAATATTATAAAAAAAATTTAGAATAGAAAAGTTAGGTTAAGATTCTACGCCCCCTGTCA
>JAZBGZ010001614.1:0-14879 GCA_037414795.1 Stenodera caucasica
CATTGCGATATTTCTTAATCTCGATAACAGCCTGAAATTTATTATTATTATTATTTAAAATAATCATCCACTTATGATAATTTTTAATCAATCACGAATGGTATTTGGGGCAAAAGATCTCTATTGAAATTTCTTAATTGATAACAAATTTAAAAATAACTAATCATAAGTATTGTATTTTATTTGAATATAATTGGACTGATCCGATTTATCTCGGAAATATAGCGAATTAAATTTGTATAAAATGGAGCGGAGTCCGATATTTCGATCAGTTTGTCAAAAATTCCAACAATGGCCAGTCCTATTGTGACCATCAAACAGGGACAATTACGCGGAACTTCCGGTACCGATTACAATGGAACGGAATTTTACAAATTTCAAGGTATCCCCTACGCCAAACCACCAATCAACGACCTAAGATTCAAGGTAATTCACAAAAATTCCAGTTCGAATCGGATTGAATTTGAGTCGAATTTAGGCACCGGTAGCTCCCGATAATTGGACGGGAATTCGGGACGCTACCAAGGAAGGTTCCGACTCGTACGCCCCGAGTTTCTTCGACGATCAAATAACCGGATCGGAGGATTGTCTATATTTGAATGTTTATACCAGAGAATTGCCCGGGAACCAAGAACTTAACAAACTGAAACCGGTCATGTTCTACATCCATGGTGGCGGTTTTGTTTTCGGTCCGAGCAGTGATGATATCTATGGTCCGGAATTTCTGATGACTGAAGATGTTGTTGTGGTCGTGATTACTTATCGTTTAGGAATTTTAGGTTCGAGTCATATATTTAATTATAGTTATTTGTGATTATATCGAAGATGATTGCAGGATTTTTGTGTTTGGATGACGTGGCACTAGAAGTACCGGGCAATGCCGCCTTTAAAGATATGGTAATGGCGTTGAAATGGGTCCAAATGAATATCGATCGATTTAATGGTGATCCAAATAATGTTACGATATTCGGAGAGAGTGCTGGCGGTGCTTCCGTACATTATCTCACATTATCACCGATGGCCAAAGGTCTGTTCCATCGCGCCATTGCGCAAAGCGCTTCAGCATTATGTCCATGGGCTTATGGTAGGAGTTACAGTAAAGAAATCGCAGCAATCCTCGATATTGAAACAATCGACGAAAAAACAATATTTGACGAATTGATGAAATTATCAGTAGAAGAACTATTCGAAGTTCAAACAAAACTAAAAGACGTAAGTATGACGTCAATCGTGATTGGTGCGCTTTTACAAATAGCCAATCACCGTATCCGAATAGTTCTTAGCGATATTGTAGATGTCGTCTCGATAGGTTTACAGTTTCAATGTTGTCCGAGCTTTTGGTTGTGTTGTTGAACCGGCTAATCCGAACGCTTTTCTGACTCAATCACCAATCGAGATAATTCTATCGGGCAATTTCAATCGAGTACCATTCATGACCGGTTTCACGACAATTGACGGGATTGTTGCCGAAATTCTGCAAGAGAAAGACACATTACCGTTGGGAATACAAGATGATATGTTGCCTCATCAATTGGGCTATGCAATAGGCAGTCAAGACGCCAAAAATTATGCGGAAAAAGTCAAAAAATACTATGGAGACGGTAAAAATTATAAACAACAACTAGATGTATGTTTGAATCATAAAAATGAGCTACAATAATAATTTTTGATTATTTTCAGTTTTACACCGATATTTTTTTCTTGTATTTTCAATACATAACAGCTAAGAATCAGTCGATTCGTTCAGATAATCCAGTCTATTTTTATCGAATGTCGATAGAAACGTCTTTGAATCTTTTCAAAGTTTACAAAAATATCCAACAAAAAGGTGCAATTCTCACATTTCTGTTAGTTTCCTTATAAAAGAAGAAATTCCAGGTGCCGCTCATGTGGACGATGTCGGTTATCTATTCAAAAACTTCACCACCCCTAAAATCGACAAGAACTCAATTGAAGAGATTTCGATGAGACGATTCGTACGATTATGGACGAATTTCGCCCGTTATGGAAATCCAACACCACCAAATGATGACCTAATCAAAATTAATTGGCAACCAGTAAAAGGAGATACCATCAATTATCTGGATATCGGTTCGGAACTGACAACTGGGCTCAATCCCGAACCGGAAAGAATGGACTTTTGGAGGGACATGTTCGCCAACAGTCCTGCAGGAAAGAAGTACGTCTAAAATCTGGCCTGACCCAATTTTTTGATTATTTTCGAAATGAAACTTTTTCGCTAGCCATCATTGTCAATCTTGCCGTTACTAACGAGCCCAATACTTTTGCGCTAGCCATCATTTGTAGTATTAACTGTATACGGGATGAAAACGTGTGCTCCTTAGCAACGGCAATAAACAAATAAAAATGATGACTAGCGAAAAAGTCTCTTCATTCAACTTTAGCGACAGCTGTGAATTTCTAGAATTAAATCGCACAATTCGAATTTTTCATGAAAACGTTCCATAATAGGGTCGGTAATATTTTCGCAATAAAATAGAGTTTATCGCTTGGAAAAACGAAAATAAGCCACTAATCTAGACGTATAGAAATTTGTTTGTCAAATTGGCTTGAAATAAAAAAAATGCAATATTTCCAAGTCTTTTTGTTTTTTTTTTTTCAATTTAATCACATCGCCTTTATTTGAATAAACAAATAAATCGTTGACTTTAAGTTTGATAAAAAATTAATTTTTATTATTTCATGTAAACAATTTCTGTTGATTTGTTCGAATTCAACTCTATTAAAATTCAAATTAAACCAATAAATTATATGTTGGATTAATCACAGAATGATCTCAATCAATTTCCTATTCTCCCATACTAATTAATAGTTGTTTTGTTTTTATTGAATTAAAAGGAGACCTGCGGCATACTTATAGCGATAATTTTCCGATATTTTCAGGAAAAATCAGCTGAATCTATGTCGATCATTTTAATTCATAAATCAAAGGGAATTTTTATTTTGATTATTGTGAATTTCGTCCTTTTCGCAATGAAAATTGGCGAATGTAGCGAAAGCTGTGCGATTTCCCAGACGAATTTCCATCAAATTTCGCCACACACACACACATTCACAACAACAGGTGTACATATCAAAAGTAATACATATAATGGTAAATAGGGGGGTAAAGGAGGTAGTTATAGGAAGACCGCTACACTGTCCTAGTGACCCAGATGGGCTGTTCTGGTGGCCGACAGACCAACACCGAGTCTTCAGTCTCAACTGACTCCTCAACTTGTTTACCACTATCATTGTCCAATATCTATAACTATATAACTAATACTAAAATCGACCAAGCGAAATCAACTGGACAAATTTCGGTACGACTTGCCGCTTTATATCTATACCAATTCGAATCCAAATAACAACGAAATGATTGGAATTTAAGTGAGCCGATAAGGACAATTCCGTTAATTAATTATTCAAATCATATTTTTGATCAAAACGAAATCGAATAAAATGCGTTACGAGAAAATTGTGAGTTTTTTGTGTTTTCTACAATTGGGCTTTGCAATCGATATACGAATCGGTAGCAGAAATCAGAGAGGTGAGTCCCAATCATTCTGATAATAATAATAATAATGATAATAATGATAATAATAATAATAGAAAAAATCCAATTATTGTTAGAAAACTAGGCTAATAATTGCCGAAACCATGATAGAATTACGGTTATCCTGGCTGATGGCTAATTTTTTTTCCGTGTTTGTAGAACTGAGGAATTTCGATTGTTGAATCAATCATTATCATTATCATTAATAATAATGATATCGAAGCGACATTATATAGATACTACTTTAATTTATGCTTTAATTATAATTATTTGGTTGGGTGCTTGTCCGTCTTATTATTATAACACGCAATTGTTTCGATAACAGATCACGTACGTAATATTTTAATTACAATAATTAGGGCTTGACTTATAATCGAATTCCATCGAATTCGAGAAGTCTCAATTATTTGGACTTTCCGTTAATCAGTAATTCATTTATTTTCAACAATTTGAAAAATTGATCAATCTATTTGTAACGAATTCAATTTAGGTTGCGTACAAATAATGGAAACTTCATTGAAAATTTACATGTGTGTTTATTTAATGGAAAACGTTCATTGAATATATAAAAAGAGCATCGATCTGTTATCACGTAGCGTTTTTGCTACGATTCGAAAGTCTCTATCGCCGAAATTCAACAATTTAATCACCGAAAAATCTCAATTTAATTTAAAACAATTCATTATTCCACTAGATTTAATTATAATGTTCCCATTTCGAGTATTTAAACAATTCTTGGAGTGTGACAATAATTAGGCTATTCATCACTTGTTTCATCATTAAAATGTAGTTCGTTAGACATTTTTTGGCCGTTTTTGGGCCAACGTAGTGAGTCATGCAGCAAAGATTTTGTCGTATTTTCGAAATTGAGGTGCGTCCAGTATTCTAAATTAAATGATATTCAAAATAATAGAGGGCGCAATATTTGATTGTTTGAGGGCGTCCCTTGTGTCATCCAAATTAGGGGCGAATCCGTAGAGCCCAAAATCTACATAAAATCTAAATATTTCATGGAGCTGAATCGAAACGAAAATCGAGGGAAATGTTCTTGATTATATTTTCATGAATTCCCCTGCTGAAGCTTTCACCTATCTAAAGCCTCCCAAAAAAAAACTGATTTTAATCAAGCAAAAAATCTACCCGATTTCGATTCAGATAAAATAACTATTTGGGTGGTTTTTCGGCTGGAGTGATCTATTTTTTGCCGCGTTTTCGTCCCAAAAATGGCACAATATCGAGAAAATTGAGTGAAATACATGACTTCACGTCTTTAGAGACCAAATAGACGACTAGAATAACTGATAATTTGTGGAAATTCTCAAGTATCCTTGGGATCATGCAGCAGAGCTTTTAACCATTCAAAGTCCCAACGGGGACATATCCTGAAATATATTTAAACTAAAGTCAACTAAAGGACTATACAAACATAAATTATTCTTAAACTAGCCTGATAAAATATTTCTAGCAAAATAACAAATACTGAGAATCATTAGAATTTAAATCGGTGGAATTTCGCAAAATATTTTTGAAAGATTCAGCTAATGATCTGCATAAAAAATTATAAACAAGAGCGATGACCGGATAACATTTTTTCAAATGACGCAAATCGGCGTTCTTTATTTCTCAATTATTTTTTTTTGCAAATATAAATTTCGTTATCCCCAGAAAATTTATTTAACAATTTTTTTTTGAGTTTCTCGAAAAACGTCACGTAAAAATTGCACGTGTCGCAAATGAATTGAATCATAAAATTGTATTTTCTCCTGCTGCTTTCCTGCTATTGACTCCGATAAAATAACCAGAAAAATCAAAAACACGTATCTAATTATTGTAGAAGATTGCTTTGCATTATTAATAGTTTTGAGTGAATGACTTCAATTTTTTTTCTTCTCATTTGTATTTTGTTATTGACTGGAATATCAAAACTGGCTGCTGCATTAATTCAAAATGACCACTATTTAATCATTTTTTTTTTAAATCGGACCTTATTTGAACTATTGAAATGACTTAATTGAGGCTAGACAAAATTGAGTCTATTTAAGTCCAATAACTCGCTTAATTATAAAATTAAGATTACTTATAACTACTCTATTGTTTTGTGATATTTTAAATTCAATAATTTTCCACAAAGGAAACCGAACGAAAACCAGTTTTCCTTCTATATAATTCTATACCAATTCCCGTTGGAAATGAACGAGTTTGAATGGAATCCGACTAATGATGATTGAAGGAAATAAATGAACGTCGCCCAAAATAATATTTTTTAAATTTTTTGAAAACCATTCACGTCATTATTGTTTGACAAATTGAAGGACATTATCAACGACCAGATAACAGGTAGTCATATGCGATGACCCGGTGGCATACATCGTCTTTGGTACGTTAACGGTGTCCTTATTTCGCAAATTATTCAAATTACATCAACATCAAACAATTTCTATACAGTTTTGACTGAAAACAAAATTGTAGCAAAAAAAAAAACGATTTGCTGAATTCGAAAATTTGATTGAAACAACTTCAATCTGGCCGAATCCGAGATCTGCATCAAGTCACGCTTGGATTATTCGAGTGTTTCATTTTACGCGGGAATTATTCTCGACACGTCTACCTAATGAAGCACACGACGCAATAATTACCTTATTATTTCGAAATTATCATCGTTGACAAGACTATTAACTTGCAGTTTATGGGACTTAATCTCTGTTTAAATATGACCTATTTCGAGATGGCCGGCGCGATCGCCTGATTTGACGCCACTAGAATTTTTGTGGCCACATTCAACAACTAATTTAATGACAGCAATTTCAGAATTTTGCATCGAAAAGCGTCAAACAACCCTATTTCCAGAACTGTGTTTTATATTTTACGCTTATCTTTATCAGTTTTCATCAGATTTCAGCTTCTGGAATAGTGGAGCTTCAATGAAAGCGAGCTTTAAAGGCGGGAATTCGGGAAATTTCAGCTTAATTCAAGTAATTGATTGGTATTTGTTTCAAATTGATAATTAGAAATTAGATTTTTATAAATTTATTATTTTCGATTATATCCAATTTTAATGATGTATAATTCGGTTGATCCATTCGACATGTTCGTAAATTTGAGTGAATAAAAGTGGTAAATTATCACAAAATGCTTGTACTACAATACCTATAATTATATCTCTTTTACCTTTAGTGTAGATTAAGGGATCACCGGCTTCACCCTATAAATAATATCGAAATGAATATTCAAATTACTTAAATATTTTCAACAATATTTACCACACATGGAAAAATGTGTAATGGACTCGTACAATGGACTATATTTTCTGGTGAATTGAATCTAACATTGGGGTAGGATGAACATGGTCCTGTTTCAACTAGTACAGTTGCCAATAGTACGGATCTATTCCCCACTATATCAGAAAAAAAACAAAAATTATCTAAAAAATGCTAAAACGACTGGATTTCTCACACTCTATTGGATCACAAACTGGTACTGGAAGCTCCTGATAACCGCTGATTATATAAGCACGCTTTGTATCAATAGGCTTGACCGGTAGATAAGCCATTTTCAAATCGTCTTTAAAAATAATTCACTATGAATATACACAGTGTCTTATAGAAAACGCCCCACGCCTATAACTCGACTAATAATGGTCCGATTTCAGTGAGTCAAAAACTCAATGTTTTCAGTCAATTTGATGGAGATTTCTAACCTCAATGATTTTGTGAAATATTCCCGACTAATAATGCAACATTTAGATTTGTTTCGAGTGTGCCATGAAACACAAAACAATAGTAAACTTCATTGTTAAAATAAATTCGAAATGTAGTTAATCTAAAGTTGCGTTTAAGATCAAATCATGAAGTATTTTGTGTACTTGAGAGATCTAAACGCCTAAATTATTCGTCGAAAATACTCACAAAATCCACCATTGATTTGAGAAAAAGAATCCGAGTTTTTGAATCACTGAAATCGGATCATTATTGAGCGAGTTATAGTGTGGGGCGTTTTTTCTAAGACACCATGTAGAAAATTTAGCTCACGTGAATAAATAAATTTCGGCTTGACTTTAATTAAGGCTATATCGTATTCAAGACCATAACCACGTTGTAGTTTAGGATGTATAATCACGCTGGCTGCTTTATGGGCCTTATTCGTTATGTTACTCAAATCGTTGATTCCCGCATAAATGGTGATTAAGTCCGAATCAACTGGCTCCATTAAAAAACTAAATTCATAAATAGTTTAAAATAACAAAAAATGATCACAATCAATAATTTTAATGATTTTCATACCTGACACAATGGGCAGCTGTTATAACATAATGACAACTGAGCACAGCACCACCGCATTTTGTTTTTAAACAATCGCCAACAACAATTTCAGCATGCCAAGGAGCATGATTTATAGTCGGATCTAGCTTTATTTGAATAGAGTCAAATGTTTAGTTTTTGATTATTTTGATTAGTTTTATTTATAATTACAGTCTGTATTTGTGCATATCCTGTATCTATCGATATTATCAATAATATCAAATACGAAATCATGATACAATTGTGTAAAACAAAAGCTGAAACTAGACTAAGAATTTTTATAACAACCAATGATTTAAATATCTATCCGAACTATTGATTGGCCATAAAAACCAATATTAAGTCGTATATATAAATAAATATAATTATTAATGGTGTTTTTATTTTTTTAAATTATATTGTTGATAGATTTAATTTCCAATTGTTTCTAATTGCGACAAATTTTATTGCAATGTTAACTGTAATTATACGGCTCATAACAAAAATATATGTAGAACTAGATGATGAATTGAACGGGAAATGATGAAATCGACCATAATCGATATTACGAAACTCACAAACTAATCAATCAAGTAGGCTAAATCGGAGACGATTTCAGGGAATGGCTGCGAATCCTAGATTTCATTTGTTAAATTCGGAAAATCACCAACAATAGGAAAGTTTAATGTTGTGATTTTTTGTAGTTATTGTGACCAAGAAATCTCATTCTCTTCCAACCATATCGATAATTATCGATTTACGTTTACAATTCTATTATAGAAATTTACTTTCTTATAAGTTAAACATTTGAAGATTTATAAGTTTTATAAGTAGGAAATATGATAAAATAGGTGTCAAGTCACGATTATAGGAGAAAATTCAGCACACAACAGGAAAGGGAAGTTTGAAATTTATGATTTTCATTTTTATTATTTATGGAGAATTGTCTTACTGACCCAAAACGAATAACTAAAATCATAAAATATTATCAATTGATATTGTTGGATAATAGCTGGGAAATCGCAATTTTCCACTAGAAAAACGTTTAATTATTCATGATGAAACTCTCGTTTTCAATTTTGCTATTAATATAGAGAACCTATGGCCTATCGTCCGAAAACAACGGAACATTTTTATAAAACAAGTTGAAACAGTTATTTTCACTGTTGTTATTCTATAACGAACATGTTAAAAAGATATGTCAACATTAATGTTGATATAACATAAAAAAAAATGTTATAATTTAATTCGAACCGTATTCGGCAAGAAAATCGACGAAATTCGCTGCAATTCGACCATTTCCACAACAATACGGTTTATTTATTTATTATAATATACAGAATGTCCCAGAATTGTCTCCTCAGAGAGGGCGTATTTGAAAAAGTCCCATCTTAAGCGATAAGTGAGAAAACTTGACCAATCAAAGTTGAGCACAATCAATTATAATTCTTGTTGCCTAGCAACTCATTAGATTTTTTAGTAATATTAGTGAAAATTTGAGGTGGAATCGAAACATTTATAACTCGCCAGACAGAGGAAAACTTATTTTCTTTCGTTTGCTTGTTTTCTATGGGAAGGCAGTTCTGGGACAGCCTGTATAAACGACAGTGGAATAATTTAGATGTTTACTTGTAAGAAACAGACCGTAAACGATGTTCTCGAAGCCTAAAAACGACGACAATTCACTTTAGCTTTTTCAAATTGAAATTCCACTGGGTTATCTGAAGGTGAAATGAAGAATTTTACTAGCAATTTCTCCGATAGATCGATTTTCAAGCGACTTTCATATCGATTGTTCGCAGATTGGCCCAATCTGTGTTGAAAAAAAAAATTTAATTCAATTAATTCAAACAAAACTTGTCACACTTTCTCGATATAATTCACATCTACGGAGCCAATTGTCCGATCAAATAACATGTGTTGTTATAGGTGCTTAGCCCCAAGGGCTAAACCGAACTAGGCCATTAATGTTTCTTCTTTTCCGGTGATATAGAATTTAATTGTTTCAAATCAATCGTATCGTGTTTATTCAAATTCGGCCGAATTCCTCGATGACCAATCAGGATTACAACATGACCATATTTTCAAATTTATGGCCGGTTGTTATCGATGACCCACAAATACCGGAAATTCTATTAGAAATATTTCTACAGTAGATATTTCGATTATAAATCGCCTACCGGATGTACAAATTCGTTCCGGATTATCTATGTGAATTTTCGTATTGTTTATCGATCGAAATTACAAATCGACTAGAATCGAAAGTTGTTAACCTCTATCTTGAAGTTGTTTATTTATCGAACGATCGGGATTAATTTCGAAGAAAAACGGCTCAATTTGTGATTATCGCGGAAATTATTAATTATTAATTGAATTCAACTTCAATAAAGAGAAAGTACTGACGGTGTTTTTGATTGTTTTTAGAAATTGCGGTTACAATTGTGCCTATTTTCAATGGAAATTGATTGGGATTTCTCTAAGCCCAATTTTCCATCCAATTAATCAGGCTTTCAACTCAACTTTTGGCTTGTAATTTGCAAAAAAAAATCGTCTTCCTAGCTTTCTCCTGAGCGAATTGAGCCTCTGAACTCCATAAAGACTATTTTTATTAATTTCGTTTGTATACAGGGCGACAATTTTAAAACTGAAACTCCACCTACACCCAATTAAAGAATTTTAAACAGCAACTATTTGTGATAAATCATTGAAAAGCTATCAGAAAATGCTGTCCAGCAGTACTAAATAAAGTGCTAGCCATCAATTTTCTTTGTTAATTGTTCTTAGTTAATTAATATTAAAAGAAATGGCTAGCGAAAAAGTGTTGTGTTCTCTAGCAACGGGAGTGAATGTTTGAATTCCGTCAAGGTCACTCAAAATCACTAATTTCACTTCAAACTTCTTTGGTCTCAATAATTAACCATGCAAATTAAAATAATTAAACTTATATTTTTAGAAATATGAGGAAGACTTTTACGCTAGCCATCATTTTTCTTTGTCTATTACCATTTACTTGTATTTATCTCGTATAAAATTAGTAAAATGATGGCTAGCGACAAAGTTGCTTGTTGTTAGTGATGGTAAGAGACAAAAAATGATGGCTAGCGAAAGAGTATCGTGTTCCTCAGCAACGTAAATAATGTTTTGTTTGTTTGTTTCAGAATCGAGAAAATTGTTTGGCGGCTATCGGATAACGCCGCGCTTCTGCAAGCCGACTCGTAAAGCCAGCGAAGACTTGCACGGCCCGTATATTTGCATGTTCAATCATGAATGCAGCCAACGTAACGGTCAAGTTGTCGGCGCTTGTATGGATGGTTTTCTATTCGGTGCTTGTTGTCAATTACCAGCCGGTTCAATAGGCGAATTGATCGAAAGCGACATAAATCCAATAAAAAATATCGATAACGAACTAGTCCAACAATCGATCACGCCAAGTACAACAGTCGATATAATGTCGAATGGGGTATCGCAAATAGCCCAAACTCTATTAAATCCGGGCGTATTGCCGACAGCTCAAGACAATGCTGTTGTTCAAATCAACGAACGGCCGCAATTTTCAACATCGAGCATAACGCATTCGGACCCCGAAACGCAACTACTCAACCTAACCGACAATAATATCAGTCCGATGGAAAATCGTCGAACAACCAACAAAATTGAATACAGCACAGTGCCATATTCGGACATACCGATATCAACATCCAATGGACCGGTTATTTATACGCCGACGCCTATTCATCATCGACCTGCCTTCCGGCCGAAACCGTCTAAACCATCCGACGCCGATAAATACGTTCTAGTTCCGACAATTACAGTACCAACGAAACCGAATCGAACACAAAACAACGACTCAATCGTCAACATCTATCAATTGTTGAATGCCACGTCGACAGATGAAACGAAACCGACATCAAGACAACCGCCGTCGACATCGTACGTCTTCAGTACGACATTGAAACCACGCCGGACGACAACTGTAACGAAACGTAAAACTAAACCAACAAGTACCAAACCGAATTATAGCGCTTTGCGGCCGGCACATTCGACTATGGCCAATTCGCCTGGTGCTTTCCCAACTAGACCGCCATCTACGTCTTACGTTTACAGTTTAACACCGACTAGAAGGCCGCCTTCGACGCTCGATACCCACATCGCTGGGCCAGGATTCTCTGTAACATCACCGACGTACCCAAGTCCGGCACCGACTCTCATCGTTCTTAGCCCAGCAGAAGAAGAATCAACCGATTCAAACTATTCACCGGCTTTTTCAACTATAAGACCCCAATATCCAAGGCCAAGCTCAAATCCGCCACGTAAACCGATCAATAGTGTTACAATCAACAATCATGTAACGCACAATGTCTACAGTACTAGTGAACGTCCGCCATTTCCACCACAACCAACTGTTTTAATAACACCAAAACCGAGTATATCTAGTTCATTAATGCCGAATATCGATTATAATACAGCTGCAATTGAAGTTGAAACATCCGGTGATGAATTGATCAATTTCCCACCAGTTAGAAATCCAAATTTGAACATGTCAAATCCTGTTTTGAATGATGATGATATTACAACACCTGCCTTCATTGAAGATGATGTATTAGATGATAAAGTTGAATCATTTGTCAATAAGATTATTCAAGGCTTACAAGAACCTTTTCAAGGGCTAAAAGATGTTGTTTATAACAAAAATAAAACAACAACCATTACAACAACAACAACAACAAAGAAACCTGTAAGAAGAACGACAACAAAGAGGCCTACAACAACTAGAACAACTGTACGAACGACAACAACACGTAGACCGGTTACTAGACGAACAACAACACAATCAACAACTCGACGGACAACAACAACGAAACGAAGCAGAACAACACGACGGCCAACAACAACCACCGAAAATTTCATCGATCATGAAGATAATGACACTTTGGCCGATATCGAGCAGTACAGAAACGGTACGTATCCCAAATATCTTCTATAACTCCAACTATTGAATAGAGATGGAGTTGTTGCAAATAACTTAATTCTAGTCTAGGTTATTTACCGTTCGGATATGTTCGTTTCTAGTCTTATCGAGTGCTTAAGTCTCGTTATTCGCAGGTAAGCCACAAAGGAAACGGAACAAGATAAAACGTCGCCATTAATTCTGGATATTAGCCGACATCTTGCTGCCAATATTGTGATAATTTACGGAATGAAGGCCAATTCTCGCCTATTATTCTAGCTTTAATTTATTTATTGTTATCAACATGGTTATAGTTTATTTATTTGATGCCAGTTACTCGAGTTGTAAGCTTTGTTAGGTAATTTTGTTTTTCTATTTGTTTGGATTTATTTATTTGTTTTTATTATTGTTGCAATGTGGGTGGATTTATTGTTTAATTTTTATATTTTTTTATTTAAATCAATAAATGTGTATAATCAACCGATTGCCTTTTACTCCACATTCTATGGTAAAAATTATATTAAATTAAATACGAACAAAATTACCAACAAATTTTTATCTAAAAAAAAATTAATTGATTTTCGCACTTAATTAAATAATAATATAATTTTTCCAGAATGTGGTATAAGACCTTTATTGAAAACCGGACGAATTGTTGGCGGTAAACCAGCATCATATGGTGAATTTCCATGGCAAGTTTTAGTTAAAGAATCAACATGGCTAGGTTTATTTACAAAAAACAAATGCGGCGGTGTTTTGATTAGTAATAAATATGTAATGACGGCGGCTCATTGCCAACCAGGATTTTTGGCATCGTTAATTGCTGTATTTGGAGAACTTGATATTAATGGAGATTTAGAAAGTCGTCGACCAGTCACCAAGAATGTTAAACGTGTTATTGTACATAGAAAATACGATGCTGCTACGTTCGAAAATGATTTAGCTTTATTAGAGTTGGAATCACCTGTACAGTTCGACACGCATATAAGTAAGTCACAATCTCCATCTTCATCTCTATTTCTATCGGCTAGCACTACTGTGTTAGCACTCCGACTTGATAGAGATAGGGATGAAGACAATACAATTTTAATTAGTATTCATCTCGTTTTTCTTCCGAAATTTATGCAGTTGACCTCATTGAAGTTCTTTGCGTATCCCTAATTTTCTGGTCACGTTTCGATTTTTCTCAAACAAAAATCACAATGATTTTCGAAAATAGGGCTCGATTTTTACCTTTATTATATTCACCAAACTTCTTCCTCCACGAAATCTGCTCGTTTCTTAGTCGAACGACTTAAGTAACTGTAGAGATGGGATATCGGAGGCCTAAATCTATGTAGAAGTTATGATGATAAGGCGGATTCACTTTGAGTGTATGTCCGCCTTTCTTCTCATTAATTTTCGTTTTCTTCAGATTGAAGTCGATTTATTGTTTTTTTGTTGGGAAGACTTCTAATTCTCATGGTAGTTTTTGAGCCGTGAGTGGCCCGAAATCGTACTTATTAACGAAAAATTTATTTTTCTCCGACCTCAATTTTCTATATAAAAGCCCAATGAGGTCTATCTCAGAGAAATTTCCATATCGTAACAATATCCAAATAAAATCGTCAACTTCACCAACATGATGGAAAATCCACGAGAAAATTTATCTCAAACAGAATCCAACTTCAAATAATTTATCAGTTTAATTAAATTCGAATTGTAGCTACGACAAAGAACAACATAACCTTTGAGTAGATCCACAATATCGAAAATTGAGCGAAAAAAGCTCTTTTGTACATACAAAAGTTTCGTTATTCAATAATAATAAAACCATCAAAGTTCTAATTAGATCTCTTTTATATTCTGTACTATAAAGAACGGTATATTTGAATAACTGTCGAAAAAAAAAAGTAGGCAGACCGTCAATTATGATTCAACATGTCTACTTTCTATCGATGACAATTCCGATGATCACATGTATAAAATAGATATTAGTTTAAATATATTGATATTTTTTTGTTCGATCAACAGTACCGATTTGTTTACCGCGAAATGGTGCCGATTTCACCGGCCGTATGGCCACAGTCACCGGATGGGGCCGATTAAAATATGGCGG
>JAZBGZ010001620.1:0-14800 GCA_037414795.1 Stenodera caucasica
CAAATACACACATATGTATATATGTATATATATAAACTAACACAAACGCTATTACTAAGAGGATTCCCAAATCTCATAGGAATACACTAGATTTATGTCGAAGGCGTGAAACGTCCCAACATAGCTTTATCGTTATATTTTGATGTTGCTTGTTTTTCCCCTTTTTTCAGCCTTCTTTCCTTCGTTCAGACATGATTACTTTCGACCATTATGCCTCATAGTTTCAACATTTCGTTAGTCTGATGACAAGTAGCCTTCAAGCAAATCTCGACCTCGTGTCACGTTCGTTTCATCTAAATCTTCTCGAAATCTTCTGATATGGAAACAAATCGTAATAGAGATATAAGTTGATATAGTGGAAAGACGACTATCTCGCTATCGATTCACAATATAAATATATTTTTAATTTGTTGGTGACATGAACTCTCTTTGACCGCTAACTTCATGGTGATGTCGCACGATGTGCGCGCCACCTGCGACTTCCGTTGCAGTACTACTGCTGCTAAAATTGCACCCTCAACGCGCCAATGAAGTATAACTTCAAAAAAAAAAGCCCGACATTTTCTACGACTGAGATTGTCCAGTTTTTGTGACAAAAGAGGAGAATAATCGAGATCGAGATAATTTCCCGTCATAATTCGCCAAGTTTATCTTGGCAAATTTCTAATTTGTTCTAATAAAAAAAAATAACTAGCTTCGTCAAGCTACATTAAAAAAAATTGAGTAGTTATTTTCATGTATTTTATGTTTACAACATTGTGGTAAAATATTTTTTTTCTTATTGTTAGATAAATGAACCTTTCAAATATTTAATGTTTATCAATAAAAGTCTAAAAAAAGCTTTTTATGAGCTACAAAGTGGTCGTGCAAAGGTGATAGTTGTAGGAATTGTTTTTTTAATGTTGGCTTTAATCTAGCTACGTTCTGCAACTATTTTAATAAATAATCACCGCCTCACCAATCTAGCTCTAATTTATCACAATTTCGTAATTAACAAACACTTCACGTATTAAAACTTAATCGTTCTCATTGAAAATTTAATGAGCAAATAAACAACAACAATGATGTATTATAAAATCAAAAATAATATTTAAAAGAGGAAAAAAACATAAAAAAATAGACAGGAAACTGAGCACACCCAATGTAAACAACAAATTCGTGCTAATAGAAGAGGGCGTATAGAGAATGTGGGATTAATAAATCTTTGTTAACTTCACCTCATCCCTGTGTAGTGTCGAGCCCTCTTGGCCGCCCCATTCAACCGCTTACACCCCTTTTATACTGTAGTTGGTATGTTAAACAAAACATGGTGGCTTTATCATGGAACAACATGCATCAATCATTCAGATTGGTCCGTCATTACCATATTCGTCCGATAATATTTCGTCTTTCCTATATTATAACAATCGTGATTTAAGTGTACCTGACAATAAAAACAAACAATCAAATCAATGCCGTCAAAGGGGTAGAATTTTAATATTATTTTCGAGAATAATAACCGAATAATCTCTTTTATGATTTAAGTTGTAATAACAGCAATCGTAATTTCTGAAAATTAATTACTCAAAGTATAAATATTATGGACTATAAGTGAGTATGGAAATAGCTTTGTTTCTGTTCGATATGAAAATTTTAACTATTGACAGTCACGCCATGCTGATATAAATTCATTAATAAAAATGTTGATAAGCATGCACAGGATGACATTTTGGAATTTTTTCACCTTATTCCTTATAAATCCAACATTATGTGTTGGAAATTTAAATGAAATTTAATTAAAATTTTTTACTAAACTCCAGATTCTTATCGAATTTTCCACATTTTTTCCCTCTCTCTCTCTCTTTACAACAAAATAATTTAAAGTAAAAATTCCAATTTAAAAAAATATTGGAAATAAACATCGTCGCAAGATTCTTGCAACATTACAAACAATCCCAATTAGCGGCAATATTGTTAACAAGTAGCCTCCAGCTAGGCTCCTCTTGGTAGATCAGGACCGGCTTGGCGCAATCTCTACAAGAAATAACACACACTTAAACAAATTCAAATAATTCCAAATCTAATTGTAAGTGAAGATTGTGAAATTAATTAATTAATTAATTGGGGGAGAGACAAGAATGGGCTTTAATTGTCTAGAAGCCATCTCTGCTATAGTTCTAATTGAAGCTGCTAGTCGAATTCTCTAATGTTATTCAATTAGTCGCTTTGTGGCAAATTCAACCCTTAAATCTCCAACGAGACCATATCTATTTGAAAAATTCATGATCCGCCCTGTCTCCAACGTTCATTTCTAATGACTATAAATTTTCTACGACCTTTCCGTCATTATCGTGTTGAAAATAAAACTCGAGGGTGACATTTCCGCCAGTCTATCCTATATCTCAACCCCATCCATCTACCGTTACATTTCTATTACAGGGTAAATGTTAAAAAACCATCTGTCTAGTTCATAATGATACGTGATCTGTAACTTTACGTACACTTGGTCCCATTTGTTTAATATTTTTCCATTCATTAATTCTGATTTATAGAACAGTTCCGGTCTCTTGATAATTTCATTTCTATATTAGATATAGATTAAACTTGATTGGTGATATGAAATAACTGGAAATTGAGAATCTAATCAATCTTTATTTCAACTTTAATTTAATTTTAGCGACTTTAAAACAATTGATGACGATTATTTTTATTAATTGTTATTCTAATATGGATGGAATTGTTTTGTATTTGTTATTGCCTAATTGAATTGTCCATTCGTGAGAAACATACCAGCTGTCACATTCAATAATTCCTGTATCTCCCTAAGGACATCGTTCAACATGCATGAGTCTCGCGTTTAGTGTGAGAGAGTGATGGGGACAGACCTGGGACTGCCGTCTAAATTGATGGTCGATACATTGAAAGTAGTGCTCTAAACCTGGAACATCGCCCACAAAAACACATATAGGTATATCCCATTAAAAAGAATATCACAAATATATTTTTTGCCATACCAGAATTAAACAATAAAAAAACAAATGACAGTCAATAGTAGGACAAAGTAAATTTATACAATAGTTGATGGAATATCCGGAGGCTATTGCTGCAAACAAGAGCGACTATATGTTGTGGTTGTCCATCTATTCTAAACCACAATCCGACAAACTCAAACTACCCCTCTATCCAAAGACATGAAAGTCCCTTTTCAATTCGTCAATGTTTTTCTTCCTTCAATATAAACAGGCTGTAGCTTATTTTTATGTAAATCAAGTCAAAAGTTGCTCTTTCACTAGAATAAAAAATAAATATACAGAGTGTCTTGTCTCAGTTTCCCCATTTTTTTCTGACAATCTAAACAAGCGACATCTGTGCTCCAAAAGCGAATCAACAGAGCGAGAGTTCAATATGAAATTGTACGACTATAGTCTACCTCGTTACAACGGACTACTTCACTTCAGCCTCCTCACAAACCATCGATCAAAGAAACAATTCTATTTGCTTACATCGAAATTTGAAAGGTCGTCATTCACAACAATCTATACGGTTGATTTTAGGAAAATCTGGATCCCGATCCTCCATTTTCCAGTAGTTGAGTTACTGAAATTCAGTATTTCTCTGGAAAAAATCGAAATTATTACAGAATTGGTTGTGGATTTCACAAATTCGCATGTCGGTCATTTTCAAAGTAATTTCGACTTTTATCTACAGGAAATTGGGCTGTCGAGCCGTTTCGAATCCCGCCTTTCAACTTTACTGATAACACAACGTATTTCTCACTTTTGCTTATTGTTTTTCGCTTTTAAATTAACTCGCAATTATCACAATACAATCACTGACTGAAATTTCTATTTCACAATGGAAAATTCTGATTTTCCACTAATTAGTTCACTAAAACTAGCTACAGTTCGTTTTATTGGAGAATTTTCTCCAGAAAAGGAATCGATCTTCGATAACAAATTGATTCTGGTATAAAGTTTTTCTCCGGAAATTTATTGCTCTATTTGTTTATTTTTTAATTGAATCTCCAAGATTTATTAATCGTTGTGAACGCCTGCAGTTACGAATTAATTACAAATTATTACTTTGATGATAATATCGAGATGGAAATAAGACAATAGTTGGAAGAAAATGACAAAACATAAGAGAATAGCCTCTGGAAGTATCTATCGTTTATAATTAAAATTCATTTGAGGGCTTGAATCAATTAATATCTGTTTCATAAAATTTCGTAATTTTAAACATGGAATTATTAATATTAATAACAAATGTTTCGCAAAGTATCCACTTGGTTTTATGAGCGTTTCAAAAGAAATTGCTATTTTATTGAAATATCGACGACGAAAAAGTGTCGTTTTGGGATAACTTTATATTTACATTTACTTTATCGAAATACTGACCTCTTTTAGAAAATATAGAAGAACTAGAAATACCCTAAAAGTCTGCACCGATAAAAATGACAATTTTTCGAAAATATTCGCTTCAATAAATTGAATGTGAAATAATTAGAGATCGACGATAAAAATATTCCGACTCATTTCGATATTGAAAAAGACTTTGTATTTTAGTCGTATAAAAATTTTATACCGATCGATGTACAAAACGACATGTCTAAACCGCCTTACAACCCTCACATTAGGGTCGACGTCTATCTAAATAGTCGTAGAAATGACGCTATAAAAATTGACGACGTTCCATGTTTGGGAAGATGGAATAACATTGCAATGACCTCACCTGAAAAACACCATCATCAATAGTCGCCACATTAACAGGGCCGGCACTAGGGCAAATTTATAGAAATTTAGAGTCAATATTGCATATTCATCAATTTATTGCTACAATAAAACTTTACAAAAATTATTTATTCAAAATTATTGTTATAATTTATGTTTTTGCGCAACATAATCGTGATAGACCAAGAAACCTTCCCAAGTCTCCTCGCAAACGCCTTGAATTTCTTTAGATGGTAAATCGAAGCCGTACCAACCTCCTGGTAGTTCAATAGTATAAACTAAAGGAATCTTAGCAACTCCCATTGACCAATCATCACTAGCGCCGGCAGCGGCGTACAGAACTTCCGTTGAACTACCAACTGTATATTGAGTACCCCGAACCGAACTGATAGCATCATTGACAGCATGACCTAAATTATCGAGTTCTTTCCAATTATCCGCTAATTCATCAGCATAGCCCCATGGATATAATAAATACTGTCCATAACTATGTAGAGTTAAATATAAAGCAACATTTTCAACTGTGACAGCTTTCAATAAGTAGTCTCTTAATACTTGTGCGTTATTCTCGGAAAATGCCTTTGGTCCAGCATAAGTTTCATCACATTCATAATCACTAGCGCCAGTCTCCTTCCAATGAAAATCAAAATTCCGATTAGGATCGACACCAACGCAATAAGCACCCGGTTTACGTGTTTTTCGCCACATACGGTCCACGTTCCATGCATATTCATAACCATCTGGATTCAAATTTGGTAAAATCGTCCAATTGACATCGTCAATTAAATGACGATTATCGGCATTCTCAACCAATTGAGAGATAAGATAAAGTGCTACAGATGGTGCGATCCATTCACGTGCATGAATTCCAGCATCGATGAAAATTGTTGGCTTATTCTTAGCGCTACCTGTCGAAATCTTGATAAGTGTTAAATTCCGACCTTCGTAAGATTGACCAATTACTTCTGTACGAACAATATCGGGATAATCTTGCGATAATTGTGCCAAATAAGCGTTCATCTATTTTATAAGTGAGAAATAGAAAATATTTCAATATAATTTGAATTGAATCTGAAGAGGTCGATATCTCAACCTTGATCTTATCTAGCTCCTCCATTCTACAATAGTACAGTAGTACTTTTATTTATCGAATTTTCTAAATTTTAGATTTTAGTAGGAAATACAAGAGTGAGATCGGGATCAAGGTCGAGTTGCCTTAGAATCGAACCTATAAAGGACAATACCTCTGGATGTCTGTAGTATCGATCGAAGGATATCCTTCCATCAGGCGCTAATCTCGAACGTTTTGAATTTTCAACTCTTTCAGCTTGAATTACACTGATAATAAATCAATAATAATGCAATTATTTATGAGATTTCCAAAGAAAAAATGTAAATTTTACCTTTCAACATCATCAATTTTCAAAGTGTATGGAATCGATTTGTTTTGTAAATATCCGATGAAATTTTCTTGCATTACAGGCGATACCATCACACTTACTGGCTTATTGACACGATTTAAAGGCGACCAGAAATCGAAGTGTTGATTCTTTTCGAAAATCCTCAAACTTTCCATTTGTTCTACATTATCGGGACCAATTTCGAACACCTTATAACTATTCAAAAGTTCAATGTAATTTATTAATTTTAGTGAAATTGAAACAAACTCACCCTTGATAACTGATAGCTGCTAAAGAGCTCGAAAAAGCCAACAATAGAACCAATAATGTCGTCATAATGATCACTATTGAATCGTCTAATCAAACAATCGAATTTATAGACTCATTGATTTGAATACAATATTAACTTATCTCCACTACATTAACAGATAAATTGATTTGTTACCGTAATTATAAAATATAAAGATTAATCTACTTTGGAACAATTGAAAGTTTACAAAACAAAGGTAGTTTAATTGATCAGAAAATATAAAAAAGCATTTTGCAACAAATAATTTAACTACACTTATAAGTTTTGATTTACACGATTGTCATTTATACGGTAATTTTTCAAATCAAATCTACCGTATAAATCAACGAATAGGTGTAATTATTACATTTCTATAATTACAAAATAAAATTTAATAGGTCAGTTTCCACCTTATTATTGATGATTCACTATTTATTACATAGGATGAAATAAAATAAAATAAAATGGAAAAGAGGCCAGGAACTATATGAGATTTATCGATGTAGATATAATAAATATTTAATAACTTTCCTTGAGATTATGATAAAATTATGAATTTAACTTTAGAGTTGTGATAAAAAAACACAATAAAAAACTCAAAGTCAAAAATCTACAAACATAATGAGAATTACAGTTACTTCGAAATAAAGCTTATCCTCAGACTCTAAGAAAAAATTCAGAATAAAAAAAGTGGAAATTAACAGCAGCAACATAAATGTGAATCTAGAAAATCAAATTTGACGTTGAACAATTATAATTTAATCAAATAAAAAACTTAAATTGAAAATCTTCAATATCGTTTATAAGTGGGTCATGTGATGTAAACTGAATAAAATGTAAAACAAGTAATGAATAATCAATAAAGCTGGTTTATTATTTTATAACCTGTAGAAAACCAAAGGATTTTTTAATTTAGCCCTTCATAATTTCTCTACTATATCTATGCGATAATTTTGCCAAAAAAAACGTTTATCTATTTTATAAGTGCGAAATAAAATCTATTGAAGTTTTAGATTAATTTTAATGGAGTCCAATTCTACGAAAATTTTAATCTCGTTTTTTCAATGGCCCAAGCAATTTTTGAGATTTCTTCAATTCTAGACAAAACGAAATTGTGAAATACAGAATCGGGAGCATGATTTTTGCATTATTTTTTGAAAACCAATAAATCGAGGGATGGGTATATAAGACGAAAAATTCGCTGCAATGAAGAATAAGGATTAAAAAAGTTATTTTCATCTTATTATTGATAATTAAAAAAATTATTCATGACATAGATTAAAATAAATAAAACCTCTTATTATAAATAGCCGTAATTTCAATCTGATGGTGAAATATTCTGTGCTGCAGCCACCAAAGTATCGTGAATCTCTTTTGCGTAAGAAACTTGAGCACTTGCTGTTGCCAAAAATTGGGGATAAGTCAAAATATTCTCATTAATGCCAATATTTTCACTACGTGCTGGTGCTACCGGCAAATGTAAATAACGATTACTACTTTCAGCTTGGCTCAAACATTTAATTGAAGTTTTCTATAATAAGAAAAATCAATTTTCTTTCTTAATAAAATTATAAAACATAATACCAAATGTAACTCGATTTGGTCACAAATCGAATAGAATTCTTCCAAATTCTTATCGAAACGTGGAATTTGGACATCAACTCCTTTCCTAAAAAGACACAATTACGATTATTAATGGAATAGAAGGCAACAAATTTAACATACAAAGAACCGGCATCAACTTGACTATTCTGATTCAAAGTTTGTGCAGCTGTTTTAATTGTATTCTAAAACAATAAATTATTTGATTAATTTCAATTCGGATTATTTTTGCATCAAATTACCGAAAGAGATTCCCGTAATGGTCCGATGAGTGTTTTGATTTTTGAAATATTATCCAAAGGTTGTGGTGGTTGTTGTTGTTGTTGCTGTGGTGGTGGTTGCTGTTGTTGTGGTTGTAATGGGGGCTGTTGATTAGGCTGTGATAACATTCCCATACTAACCACATTCATTGTAATTTATTTTATTATCGTAGTTGCGTAGGAAATTTATTAAATTCTATACAAAAATGTGAGGTTAAGAGCGCAATGTCAACATTCACGAGCGAGAACGACCTTGAATACAGCGGCGTAACAATATATTTCATTCAAGTAAATTCAGAAAATATTGATTGCAAGTAGATAAAATAATTATCTATCAAATTTCACAAAATTACAATGCTTAAAAAAGAACTAAATGTACTAAAGCGAGAAATAAATGAAAGTTGCTCTATTTTTCATATTCAATATTAAAATGTCAATAGAGAAGCTACTGTTCTCAATTAACAAAACAACTACTCTGTATATGGCAATCAAATTGCTGCTAGTTCAGAAATAGTGTTCTTTGAATGCGATTTTTTCTGGGAAATACCAAATAAATATAAGCATTAAAAATAATTATTAATATAATTGTGTAGTATAAAAGTTTATGTATTATTTTTAATTTAGGACGAGTATGTGAGATTGGCTTTGACTATCATGTGTCAAATCATATGATCTATCAAATTGTGACAATTGCACTACGAGTTGTAGTAGTTGGTTATAAGGCGTTGTCATAAAGATTTAATCATTTTCAAAGTTTTTAATTAGTTGTTTCTTAAAATAATTGGAAAAACATAACAATAATCATGGCTTTAAGCGATGTTGATGTTCAAAAACAGGTAAACTTCTTTTTATAAGATTCTATAACAAATCCATTATTTCACTATTATCCACAAATAGTCTAATCTTTCGATATTTTGTTGTTTAAATTTAATTTAGATTAAACATATGATGGCTTTCATCGAACAAGAAGCTAATGAGAAAGCTGAAGAGATCGATGCTAAAGCTGAAGAAGAATTCAATATCGAGAAAGGTCGTCTTGTTCAACAACAACGTTTGAAAATCATGGAATATTACGAGAAAAAAGAGAAACAAGTCGAATTACAAAAGAAAATGTATGTGAATTCTAAAAATCTTCGAATTTATTGAATAATATCATGTGACCTAATTCTGTCCATTATCCTTCAATTTCCATAATTACTTGAATATCCTTGAAATTCGACCGAATTTCTTTGATGTGAAAAAAATAAGCGGAATTATGTTCACAGTCAATCATCCAATATGCTCAATCAAGCCCGTTTGAAGGTTCTTAAAGTACGTGAAGATCATGTCCGTAATGTTCTTGAGGAGACACGTAAACGTCTTGGTGAAGTTACAAGTGACCATGCTCGATATGGCCATATTTTAGAGGCCCTCATCTTACAAGCTCTATATCAAGTAAAATATAATCAAAACACTCTTTAGTTTTGATTCGAAAAATTATGTTGATTTTTTGTTTTAGTTATTCGAGAGTACTGTAGTGCTAAGAGTACGATCTCAGGATCGTTCGTTGGTTGAGTCAGTTACACCAGTTTTATTAACGAAATATCGAGATGCCACTGGTAAAGATCTTGTATTGAAAATTGAAGAAGAGAATAATTTACCATCAGAAACAACAGGTGGTGTTGAATTGTATGCACAACATGCACGTATCCGTATCAATAATACGTTAGAAGCTAGGCTGGATTTGATTGCACAACAATTAGTACCGGAAATACGTAATGCATTATTTGGACGTAATGTTAATCGTAAATTTACTGATTAAATTGATTTTAAAAAATTGCTATTATTTGTTCATTTCATCATATTTAAGATGGATGAATTAATTGATCAATTTTATTGTAAATTTAGTGTTAAATAATAAAAACAAAAAAAAACTAATATAATTCCATAATAATACTCCACATTGCGCATTGTACGATATAATTGTTGGTGGATCAAAAACAGGAATCATTGTATAGTTTCGTTATGAAAAGTATTCCATTTTATTTGTAGTATCTTTTTGAGTCTAGCTTGAAAACCAGTCTGGTGCTTAGTTAAATTGTTTAGAAACATTTCAGATTCAAATGTATATAGTATTATGATGTTACCAATAAATAATTTGGCCATTTTTTCAATATTTTCATTACACAAAAAAAATACAATAATTCTCAGAAAAGTCAACAATATGTAGACTTGAGGTTATTTTACTCTTCGATAGGAGATTTTGGTGTGTTATAATTTTTCACCTCTCGTAAATTTGAGAATTCTAATTTTTATATTTTTTTTCTCATTCAAATCAGTGGAGTTGGCTATTGTATGTGAATTTTTAAATTTCGCGCTCAAATGTACAGCGTCATCTTATGGAAGTTTCATTACTATACGCTTCCATTTCAAATGCTTATTTTAGAATAGAGTCGATCAAGTACTCCATTTTAAAATTGGGCGTTTAAGAGGTAAGTCTTACACAAATCTAATGATATTTCATTAATCCTATTAATTTATTCAAAAATATTGTTACAATTTATTTCTATACAATACATTTCATTTAATTATCAGTATATTTTTCAATTTTATCTTTTTTTAATATAATCTGATAAATATGATGACCGCAATAGTCTCGTTCGTATGAAAATCAATGATTACGAAATTCTTACCTACATTAACTGAAAATAATCATAATATTCTAGAAATATTATACAGTTATTCAAACTTAATTGTAATATGTACAATTTTTACTTTTTTCAGAGATTCGGGCGAAAATGAAGACCGCAATCTATACATCGATGTTTGAGGTTAGTTTTGTCTGTATTATTTTAATGTATATTGAAGTTTTAAAATGATGATTTTTACATCAGAGACAAGCATATGACTGAATTTCTATGTAGATACGATGAACCTGATTTTATTTCATTGAATATTTGATAATTTCAAACACGTGGCACGAGTTGTTAATAAGCACATGTTTGTTCTAGGTTGGAACTTCAAAATTGCTACCAGAACGCTTGAAGGTCAGAAATTTGGGACTTTATCAAATCAAATGAAAAATTTTGTAAGTATTTTATTGGTCATTAAACTAATATTTTTGTATATTTTATTTCGGATCCATCCCAGTAGTCCCGATAATCAATAAATGTATTCGAATCAACTTATTTTGAATACAAGAAGATTATTTATTCTCATATTATTTCAGATATATAATATAATTATATACTAAATGATGAAATCAATTACCGGCTGATTTTTTATGATTAAAATTTATGGCTGCATTATTCTATCGCTGATTTTATTTGAAGAATATTCAAAGATTTTTGAGAAATGATCAAATTTTTCATAAGTTACTTTTGTTTCAGGTAAAAAGAAGACGCTTCATTTTTGGTTGGCGCATTAAGTAGACAAAGGTAAATTATGTTTTCACTTCGTTGAATATATGCATTTGTGTGATGACTATATTAGTTATCCCTGTCTTACATAAATGTGGGGAAAATTGTAATTACTGATCGACTAGTGCATATTATTCATGATTTTCATGCTATATCAACTTATTTAATAATGCAATTCTTTTATAGATATTCTTGAATTGATGTTTTTGGAACGAAAGTGTTAAAATTACAAATGTGAGTATTTTATATATATATTTTTACCCCAATTTTTGATTAATAAATGATGACTTTCACGTATACGCTATTATGAATTACTGTATGATTACAACTTGCCCTCACTGATATATTTATTTTAAACTGAAAATATGTTCAATTTTTTTTAAATTTATATTTGAATAATTCTTTTATTTTGCAGGATATTATTTCGACCATCATATTAAATTGGATGGCTGTTGTATAAACATTTGAATAGAAAGTAAGTCTCAGAATGTACTCTATATTTAATCAGTACTTTTTAATGATGGTTATTCAACAAATATACGCTATGATATCTATGATTAACGTGATTACTGAATGTTGGAAATAAGTTAATTTTTAAACGTAGTAATTTTATTGTTATCTACAATTCAATGATTTAATTTCAGGTTGTTTGGCACTCACTGAATATTATATATCGATACAAGTTCTACTGTACTGGAAGATTTTGAATAAAGATACTATCTTGAACTAGCTTTTATTTTCATCACTTCCTTTGTTAATTTCTTACAATAAGTTTCCTTTTTTTACCGTTATTAATTACAGGACGTGCTCTTCAGTTGAGTATACTATAGAGATTAATTGCAATTATCAGAATGATGAAGCAACTCTCGTTTGTTACAGAAATTAATAGTAAGAATGAATCTAGTTGATCTGGTAAAAAGCTAATTGGAAATGATAGAAAAAAAGATCTATAATTTTTATAAATAAAAAGTATATATAAGGGACGTCAATTGAGAAGAGTTTTCTCACTTTAAAGCTGATATAATTGTTGGTTGTATATTCAAAATATTGAGCTGATGATGAAGGAAGAGTATTCTGGAATAATATTTTGTCCATTGCATCGAAGAGATTAAGCAATTTCAAATTAAAACAATATCAATTCGAGAAGAAATCTCGAAAATGGGTTTCATTAAATTACATGAGTGGATTTCCCAACAAATCGATTATTGTACTTAACAGTTCCAGTTAAATGTCACTATTAGAAAAGTATCTTATAGATAACAGTACGCCGTCAATTATCGCTAAGACCAAATAATATCAAGTGACGGTAGTGTACTTATGCTTAGTCAGTTAACTTTTAATACAACTAGCCACTTTCACTAATTATTCTGAATCTTGTTAGAAAAATTGGTTAATGACACCTTGTTTCTAAGTGAATAAGGCACAATTCAAAGGAAGTCGCAAAAATACGCACCTATACTATTTTTTTTGCGGGATTTTGCCTCGCCTATCACCGAAAGAACTCGCATTATGATTATGACATAATTGCTAACAATGTACTTACCTACTCATTTTCAGTTTATTCATATACAGAGAAATTGTAACAAGAACAATTTCGAAATAATCCTTTTTTATTTATATTGCTTGAAATGCATTTGAACTTTACAAACTATCACCCGAAGCTAGTGTTCTTAAAATTCAATGACCAACAGTAATTATTTCAAAGTGAACAAATGTGTATGGATGTATGGATTGTAAATGGAATTAAAACACGATCGTATGATTAATTGTATTTTGATATAAAATTCAACTTTATGTTCTATTATGACCTAATTTTATTATATCATATATTTCTTTTTTTCATATAAAATTCCAAGCTTATCATTATCCTCTACCAATGATTGATATGAGTTGGTGGAAGTGATTGGTAAAGAATGCAACTAACCATATGAAACAAGTTTTGTATAGCAGCTTTATGGGCGACCAGGCACAAATATGCGGTTATGTGCCCCATTTTCGAAGCCTTTTACTTTCAAACTAATTTTTATTGCCAGGCGAACTGTCAAAATTAAAGTATTTCAACTAGAATTTAACTGAAACTTTGATTAGCCAAAAAAAAAACTGAATTTGCTGCAGCGAGATTTTACAAGGTCTCTTGATGATTAGAAAAAAAAAAGAAAAAATAAATCAACTTGTGAAGGAATAGTTGCAAGAATTCGACCTTAATTTACTCAAATTATCGAGTATCAAATAGCAATTTTTCAATTTATTATATTAATATTGCAAAATCTTGATTATATAGAATATGGGACAATAAATTTAATCTACATCTCCATCTCGAGTTCGCAGACTTTCCAGAATTAATTGAAGTGGATTTATGAATTAAAGATAAAGGATTTCCCAAAGTCGAAATTGAATTTGGAATGTTTTTCGACCCAATACGAGGAAATTCATATCAACCAAATACAATTTTCGTCAAATAAATCGATTTCGAATCCAAGAATTAAAATTTCGACTTTAGTTAATTGATGAGATTTCGATAGATTTGATACTAAAAGAATAAAGGAAAATTTGGGTGGGAGATATCGAACAAACAAAATTGAGGACTTTATTGAAATTATTATTATTACATATATGAGAAATTTATAAGATTCTTCAAATTAGCTTAAAGAAAGGAGAAGATTCTTATGATAATTTCTTCTGAAAATTTCAGCAAATTTAGGCAACTTGTTATATTTTCGTAATTGTTTGAAATCATTTTCCAATTTTGATGAATTTCTTTCGGGTTGAAATTTCACTCAATGATTGTGTTGATTTACATATTTTTCCTGTCTTATCTTCAAAACGAAAAGAATTATCATAAATGATTGCACAACATTATTAAGACCATTGGAATTAGAAATTTCGATATTGATGGATTTTCTCGATGATTTACTAGAAAATATTTCAAAATTGATTACAACAACAAGAAAAATTGAAGAAAACTCATAATCTTCTTGAATTACATGTCTCTTATATAAGTAATAATATGTAGTTATCAATAACAAAATATAAAAACAAATGAATGTGAAAATCTTTCAATAATTTCAAAAAAAAAAGCTAAATATTAAAATTTTTCCATATTATTATTTGGAACGAGACCCGGGTCGATAAACTCACGTAG
>JAZBGZ010001623.1:0-14785 GCA_037414795.1 Stenodera caucasica
AGCGAGACAACTCTGTTAAATGCAAATCTTAGGAAATTTTTCGGAATAAAATTCAAATAAAGATATTCAAAAAGACGCTGTGCAAACTGTGTTGGATTGAATTAAAACGTGTATGAAGGATCTTTCTTCTAAGCTGTGTCGAATAAAAATCGTGCGAAAAAATCTGTGAACAAAAAAAATATGAATAAAAAAATCAAATTCTCGACAAAGAATAATGATTCAAATCAATCTTGCTGTAATAAAAACGTCTAGACGTTGCAAATTCACATATTTATATCCAGATTCTTTTTCCTGTTTAGTTGAGAGATGAATAATTGTGCGGGATACAATTCGAGTTTGTGCGGTCGCTCAGGATAAAAGCAAATTCTTAGCAAATGAGAATCTATTTGTTTTCACAGATAACACTTTTGATAAAGTCTAGTAGCAATTTTTTGATTCTCCTATCGAAAACTTTCATTTCAAAGCTTGAGGCGATTAATTCTTACCGTGATTTCTAATAACTGATATAATTCAATAAAAGACAAGCAATCTCAGAGATCCCAGGATTAAATAATTTACTTACAATTAGGATCAAAATCACGACAGCGTCTTATATCAACTTGCATATTGATTCAGTATTCAACAGCTTGTGAAGTGAGACTCGAAATATCTCTATTTGTCCCTATTGTTTTTTATAAAGAGCAAATTCATTTTATACCTGTTAATTGTAAAAATGGTGGATGCGCCGGGCGAAATCGTTATCAAAACTAATCAATCCAAAAGAACCGCCGATTTTGAATTGTTTCTGAGGGTAGCAGCAGAATGAAAAATCCTAATTTTATTGATAAATGATACAAAACTTGCTTAATCCAGATAGTGAATCTTGGACTACAAATAACAACTATAAATATGTGTCAATATAACAGGAAGTAACATTAGATATGCGAAAATGGGAAATATTGGAGTTTCGATTTCCAACAAAATATTAGATTTTTCTAGTAGCGCATGCAATCTGTGTTATGTGATTAATCTTGAATCATTTCACTCTAACTTTAGAGGAAGAAATTCTACGACTTCTGTTAGATCCAGTTCAAAGAGTTGTAGTATTTTTGACAGAACTACAAAGAATTTCAGAAACGGGGGCTCAAAATATAAGCAAAACAACTTCACAGAAGTGTAGCGTGAAATTTTAAGTCAATTTCTGAATGGTTTCGTTTTGTCGAGAAATTTGTCAACAACTTCCAAATTTCCAGTTGTTGATCACATGTTTCTTGTCATAACGAAGCATGTCATTTGTTCATTATTATGTCAGCTTGACGGATTTCTCGTACATTTTGTCCCTCCACACACTTTTCTTTCTGACAACTTCTATTTTTAGAAAATTGCTGCAAGAGCCGGTACAGTCGACATTTCGGTAACGGAACAATCGATCGAGATGGCAAAAATTTCGTCCAGAAATCGTCATTATTAGGACTTTCCAGTCGAGTGAATCTCATATCTTCCTATCGAAATATTTCTCAACTCGTTCGATAATTCAACACCTGCTACATTTTTGGAGAAATAAATAAATGACACACAATAAAAAAAATAACACATGATTATTTCTCAAATCGAATACGAAATAAAATTATTTCAAAACAACCTAAAATCTGAAATCCACTAGAGGACAACGATGGATTATAGAAAGATGATATTCAGAATAACTTAAAGTTATAAGGTGATAAAATGTTAAACGTGAAAGAAAACTCCGCAAAAGCCAGCAAAAAATACTCCAGAGAACGTGATATATTGTTTAATGACTATTTCGACAATTTCGACAAACAAAACTCAAATAAAACAATATCAAACTGACAGAAAAGGCGAAATAATCTGGTTATTCAGTAGATCTTATTGTTATTGTTGGTTATTGTGAAGTACAAACTACGATATAAAGAAGAATCTCTAGGGTCGGCTCGGAATTTTCAATAGTAAAAAACCTCTGGCATATTTTTGACACAATTCGTGAGTTAATTTACGTTGATATGGAATCAGGATCATATTTTCCAATATATGACTCTTTATAATATCAAAAAGTGGGATGAATTTGTTCGAAATAAGCATCAAAATCGATTGCTCTCCTTTTCAATTGACGATTAGCGAACAAGTTTCAATTCATGCTCGTGTGAACGACAATTTACTATACCTACTTATTCGATTAAATTGAAATTATTTGTCACAGCCAGTCCTCTCGTTATAAATCAAATCATATTTGTGACCGTAATACTCCAGGTATAATTAATTTCTGAATCTAAACATTCCAAATAAATTGAATTATCAGCCCATTCGTAGCCGATCGTGTAGTCTCGAATATAAAATTTTTATAAAGTTCTGTTAGAAGATTTTTCTCGCCAATACGAGAATAATAACGAAGTTTATTCCCCATCAGGAACAGCTCAAAGCACAACAACATACAGCTTTTGAAATTTTAATTTGTGAAAAATACAAAAAATTGTAAGATCGTTCAAGTTTCAAAGCATAGAAGTTTGAGAACAAAAGCCAGAAGACTAGCGGCTCAGTCTTTGTTAATTTTTTAATTTGTTGAGCTTGTTTTTGATATGTAATCATTTGAGGAAATCCACAAAGTTCGAGTCCGGACTTTCATCCGGATTCTTAATTGGAGTGAGTTTTCTTTTGCATTATATTATAATTGAAAATATCTAATTTCATCTACGCATCATAAATATAATCAATGACTTGTGACTAATGAATTGTAGAAAAAAATACGTCAAAACCCATCATTGTAAATATAAAACTCACGCATGGTGATAACATGGAAAACTAATTTATTTCAAGTCTTAAGGGAATCTCATCACGTGATGTGGATTTTGATGAGGCTGAATAAATTTTTTTCAATTCATTAAATATATTAAAAGACCACATACAACTAGATGGCGCAAAAAACATTTATCTTCAGTATTGTTCGACAAAACTATTGTCTTCGACGTAGACTCGGTTAAATTTTAATCAAAAATTTGGTCACGCAAAGATTCAACAAAAAATATTTTGAAGACCAATCGATCAATTTTACTGTAATTCTCCACTTTTAATTTTAATGGGATAATCTCGTATTTGATATTGAAGCTTTGGCATGTTTTATTCTTTCTTCGCTATAAAAAAATCAATATCAATTATATCAAAAATTGATTAAAATATTTCTGGATTTCGATAGGCTATCCTTTAATATTATCGCCAAGTAATTGGATTAATGTAATTTTGATGAATTGAAAATCTCGATGGATCACATTAATCAAAAATATAATAATGATTGAAATATAAGAAGATAAATATTATTAACTCTGTGACAATAATGACAAGAACTTTTAACTGGATTAAATTCAGTTTACATTCAATTTATTCTTCATCCATTCGATCACTCATTTCAGTCTAATTTAATTGATATTCGAGCCCTTCTTAACAAATAAATGAGCTTACCAACGTTGAAAAAATATACCAACAACTTTGAATACTTCGCTTTCAAAAACAAGACTCATTTTGATGTTTGAAGATGGGCTGGATGTGCACGAAAGTTGTTCTTATATATTCTACTCATTATTTATTTAACAAACTTCTTGAACATTAATGTGTACAAATTTGCGGCTTAATCATAAAGTAAGCTAATTAGATTTATTTCAACCAGACACCGGTTTCTTTTAATTATTCAATTTTTTTTGTTGTTTGCCGAAATAAAAATTACATAAAGCTCATAATTTAGAGAAAGTACTATACTCGACTAAGTTGATAATTAGACTTTTTTTATTTATTTCTATAATGTTATATTTTCAGCACAAAAAATCCATTACAATTCATCCGAACTTATGGGTCTATAGATAATTGTTTTATAATATTCAAGGAGGACCAACTATTCATAAGTTAACGGTTAGATGTCACAAATTCTCTTGGGCTACTGTTACTTAAATAATAAAAAAATACAAAGCTCAGATTGGGCCAATGGGAATATTTTACAATTATTATTGAATTTGTGGTTTATTGTAATAATTGTAGAGAGGAACAAATGATAATTTGAAATTATGAAAATGATGAGACAAAATCAAGTTATTTGTTTGTGAAGCTTGAAAAAACAGTTGGCTTTTAATTGAAAAACTGTCAAGGATAACGGTCAACACACAGCTGGGAATTTTCCAGTACGTTCTACAGGATTGTCTTAATTCTCTGTCTAGGATAGTATAGCATTAAATAAACAGTAAAAGAGCAGATTGAGCCGTCGATAAATTCGAATTGTGGAAGCTCACATTTAATCTGCAAGGTGAAAAATATTTGTTATAAAACCGCTACACACAATATTTTCATGGAAAATTGTTGGAGAGACCAAAATATGTAGGATATATTATAGAAAATTATGTTGAGAAAATATGGAGATTTAATGAACGAACTAGAATTCTTGAGAGTTCCTAAATGATGATGGGAAACGTGGAAATAAAGGAAACTTTTAGTGGAGAAAATTAATATTTTGATGATCATGCGATGGTATAAAATCGATTATAATCAGTGTTTGTACCAATATACTCCGCCATCCTTAACAACTTAGTGTTTGAAACAAGTGAAAATATTGAGATATTGTATGAGGAATTTTCAAAAAATTGCTATTGAGGGGTTATCTCTAATCTTTGTTTTCTAGCTCATTTACAAAACATCCCCTAATTAGAATTAGTCGATTCACGCTTAATAAACCAACAATTATCAATATATGTCTTCTTATTTTTTCCCAACCATTGTAAAAAAATTATATTTCAACCCTAGAGACTCACAGACTCGTTCCACTTTATTGATTATTTGATTAATTAAATTACGATGGAGCTGCATGAAAGAGTCTTTATTGTATGGAATTTGAATACAACAAACAACGATAGTAATTAGAATTGTGGACTCACCTAGTGGTATGTAACATTGTTGTTCGAAATGTTTACCCAGAATTGCACTCAATAATCCCAAAATAGCTTGTGGGAATTCGGTGATTAGAAATAACAATAGAACAGCTAATAACATACTAGATGTCCGATCGGCTTGTTTATTTCGATTGATTTTTTTATTTATAATTGTCTTTAATACTAATGTTGTTGATGTATGTGTTGAATTGGTTAATGTTGGCTTATTAATATAATTTAATGGGAAGTTTGAATTTAATAATGAGTTTCGACGACGTTTCGTCTCCAACAATACCGAAATCAAACGCCACGATAAATGTGTCAATAATATACAAGGTACTAATTTTATTACAACACCATAAATCCAAAAACTGATGAATTTATAATTATCACTTGTATAGATTATTATATAAATTGACTGTTTTTGTACAACTCCAGTGAAATTCTTTAATTCCTTCTGGTCCAACATACGACCAGTCGCATCACAACTTTGATTATATTCGATTATTTTTTGTGACACAAATAATGGCGAACATATAATCGGGCATAAAATATATGTTGCCATAATAATAAATGACGTTAGTCGCATACTGCACCATGTACGATTATTATGGGGATTTGTTATGGCGATATAACGCCATATTGCCAAAATTACAGTCAAACAACAAGAGATAAAATGGAAGATTTGACAAAAATGAGCATGGAAAAACATGAAAAGTGCCCAATTATATGAATAATTCGTGAAATATTTACGATTCCAATTATTTAAATAACGATGAAATGTGAATGGAATATAATCCAACATGACTAATAAATCGGCAACAGCTAATCCAGTTAATATTAAATTCGTCGGCCATCGCATTTCTTTTGTTGTCAATACACATATATTTAAAATATTTGCAACTGAGCCAAAAACGCACACTAGAAAACTTAATGGTCCATGAATTTGTTCATAAGTTTTCGAAAAGTCCTTCAAATCACAGAATGTCGATAAATTCGCCATAATGATCACAAAATAAATAACAAGAAATAATAGAGCGGAGAAAATATCTAATCGATCACAATTTTCCGACAATACCGGAACAACATCCTTACAGTTATCCGGTTGCGACGGTTCTAAACTTTTCCTCGAACATTCAAGCTTTTGTCGGTGAAATTTAGATTTTCGCATCGAGAAACGCACGCATGCGCTTCATATTTCGAGTGGAATCCCCATATAATAAATAATAATTATTACAAATTATTATCATTAATTTTACCCCATTCACATACGGATGCGTTCAATATCTAATGCAATATCATTTTGATGAATTATTTAATCAAATAATCAACTCCACCATCTGATAATTAACTTCATTGAATAATTTTTGCAACAATTCAGATCCATGTTCTGAAAAGTATTTTGAGCATTTTTTTCATCAATTTAATTCTCTTGCTTCTCTTTCACTTTTATTGAACCCCAAGTTCTTGTATTGAACAAAGTTTACAAACTCTTTTATCAAAATAATAATAATCAAGACTCCCCCACAACTATTTTGTTCATAATAAACTTATTTTAAGCCAAATTGCTTGACGTCATTCAAAATTTTGATGTAATCTCGAATAAATTTGTTATTCTAGAAAAATTTTCCGCATTCTCGAGCTCCGATGAAGAATTTCATCCAATAATATTAATGAAAAATTCCTTTGTTGATAAAGCAAGTTTGTTAAATTTTGTTGGAGTCAAAATAATTTTGAAGAAAATTAGAAATTTCGAATCTACTGAAAAATACAATTGTAAGATTCGATCATAGGTAAACAAATACTCTTATTCAGTTCAAAATTAAATAGTTATTCTATAAAAATCGGTTCAACTATAGTAATAAGGCAAGAATAAGAGAATTGTTCTACGAATAGAAAAGAATAACTTAAATATATGTATAGTGAAGAACATGGAAATTCAGCATTTTTGTGGACAAATATAGAAGATCTAAGAAATTCAACTTCTAAACTGACTCAAGTTCCATCTATCTCAATAAACTTCTCGTATTTTTCCATAAGTCATATAATATTTATTTATCAATTAAAGCAACTATGGAAAAGCTTTGAAATTTAAGACTCTATTTCAGAGCGACCCCATGGTCATCTCAAACACTTATATTTATTTTTCTAAAAACCACATTTAGAGTTATTAAATTCTCAAGGTAAGTTCTAATTTATATAGATATCAAAAATTTCAACGGACATCTCATATTTCACATACCCATTGAAAATTTATCGGAATTCACTTTTTCTAGAATTCCTAGTTTATCAACCAATATTTCTGTCGAATTTTTCGATAGAAAATTCGATTTTATTCTAACAAAGTTATTCAATAAAATTGCCCACTAAGTTTCTGTTTTATATATTGGAAAAAGTCAAATCGAATAAAAAAGCAAATCAGTTTGCGAATAATTCAATTTCAAAAAGTCCTGGAAAAAACAAATTGTAAAAGCGATAAATGTTGAAGCTAATAAATACTGTACGATTGGATGGAAATACTAACTAATTTAATGTAATGAGAGAATTGAAAGGGATTCTTTGAGAATTGACTCAATACCGACAAAAAAGAACCATTTAATAACGAATACGGAAGTTGATAAGAGAAAAATAAATACTTTATAAGCTCGAATTAAAATCAACCCGAATAAATATTGCGGAAGAGAGAGTAAAAAAATTAATGAACGATAAAATCACAAAAAAAACTTACAAGCCAACTTTTAAGCCGATCCAGATTCGAGAATATGTAAAATTTTATTATCGGCACGTGCTCCAATATTAATAATGAAACAAAGCGATTGAGGTGTGAATTAGTCCATCTCTATGAATCATCCCTAAAAGCTTAATTTTGCTTGAATATTGCTAGGTTTTGATGAATTGACAGGCAACAATAACTATAACAGATCATAGAAAATTGCAACTGTCGATTGATTCGAGTGAAAATGGTGGAGGCGCCGTCGAAATATTTTTATAAACTAGATCGTTAATCAACTCGATCAAATAAATCGTAGAGTTTTCAAAATAATATAGCCTCAAGTTTATATTATGCAGCTATCTATCAAAATATAATAATTATAAACCGCAAGATTAGTGTCCAAATATTTATCTATACTGTTGATAGA
Source organism: Stenodera caucasica (assembly GCA_037414795.1). Taxonomy (NCBI): domain Eukaryota; kingdom Metazoa; phylum Arthropoda; class Insecta; order Coleoptera; family Meloidae; genus Stenodera; species Stenodera caucasica. The sequence goes on from JAZBGZ010001623.1 coordinate 8,042, forward strand.
TAAATTGTTTGAATAATGAATAATGGTAAAGATACGATTATACAGGAATGTGGCTCAATATATGAATTTTCACGCTGTAATAATCACAGTAATAATTTAAGACTGAATCATAGCTATTTATTATTCTCAAATTCCGTCTCATGGTCAATTGTTGAATTTTGTGAAGTTTTTTGGAACGGAATTTGTTATTCTGTCTGTAAATGACCTTAGACTTTTTCAATGCCAGTCCCGTTTATTGATAATACTTCTATTGTTCCTCAATTACTTATTGTTAGCCTTCTAGACTTATTAGCGGCCTCAGCTATAACTGAAACTCATTATTGTAAAATAAATCCTATCTTTTAGTGTGGTTTCTTATTCCAATTGAGGTAAAACCAAAATTACTACTTTAAATCAATTAGAATTTAATAACAATATAGATTCCGGATCGAATTTTTTTTATCTGGGAATAAAATAATCAAACGTTAATCTATACGTGATTGAAGTCATCTGGGCCTAATTAACATATGGCGAAGAGTTTGTACAACAAACTGATAGCAAGAGCCAGGTTCGTGGTAGATTTCCTCCCCAAAAAAAAAAATTATCACTGCACAATTCCAAGTTCATTGAACAGTTACAAAATGCTTTTATGTTCAAATTGCAATCATCAATTTTATTCAAATCAATATTTTATCATGACGACGAAACTAGAGATATTTTTTAGCGTATTTTTTCGATGAGTCCACATTGAATTTTGCCAAGATTGATTGCAAAAATGTTGGAGAGATCGAAAACTAGTTGGAAAATAAAGCTACAAAAACCTTTTCAACTATTTATGGAAATATTTGATTTTTGGAGTGGGATAATATTTTTCAAACTTTTTTTTTAATTATTATTATTATTGTGACCTCTTAAACGCTATTTATGTTCGATTCGAATACAGTTTTGTAAGTTTTCACGATTGTTTGCTTTATAATTGCTCGATTAATATTCTTTCATAGTCACCTGATTCGTTTATTTCAACCTTCCGTTTTATTTTTAGTTATTGTAAATTTAAACTTGAATCTTTTCCCAACCCATTATTAATAAACGTCAACAATTCATTCGGCTGACATTCATTTGAGACTTTTATCGTAATACTTGTCACCAATTTCTGATAATCAACGTCACGTTTATATATTCTCAGCTTGTTATTCGACATATGTTTTCGTGCTGAAAACAAATTTTGAAATACAATAATAAGGCTATAAATTGAGAATTCTGTTCTCTCTCGCAGAAATTCGATTTACTTCAATATACTTGTTTTTTGATTGAGATGCTTTTATTTAAACTCAATAAATAAGGAACAAAAAGCAGACTATCTAATGTGTAATTTGGGAGGAAAGGGGGAGATTTGCACTGCATGATTTTGACCAAAACAGCCCACTTTGGCATCAAACTCTCTTAAATGGAACACCCTATCTGGGAAGTGTCAATGTGTTTAAAAGAAAGATATAATCTAGAGTACAAACTATTTTCGAATTGGAATATCTCTCTACGCCTAAGAATCCGAGAGAAAGATTTTTCCAATTACTCACTAACAATTTTCCAGATAAATGTCGAGCATTCACAAAGTGAAATTGATGGAACTCAAATAATCGTTATATTGAGACGATAATTGAATTTAGACCACCGTTGAGTTGGCTTGTCAATTTTTCACTCACCAAAAAAACATCAACAACATCACCTGATATCGACACAATCTTAGTTTTTGTCTGTTTTCCAATGATAAACGACCAACAATTGAGGAAACGATTAATACGATTGTATTGAATCAATTAAGGTTGGCTCTGGCTAAAGCCTTGGTAATCATCTATCAATATCAATAAGGATCGTTCTATATTGGAAAATGGAACATGTCTAATTGTAATTAATGGATTCATCACTACAATTTTCTTCAGCAACTCGTAATGAATTTAAATTGGGAGTTGATTATATTTTCCGATTGACATTTGAAATTTACTACCAAAGAGACGTTCAAATTTCGTTCACAAAATTGATGCTTGTAAATTGGTAGATTTGTCTTCAATAGTCGAGGGGTTAGTTTATTTGTTCCAAATCAGTGGGTTGATTGGTGATTGAAATTTCACAAGCAATTCGTCTAATTCTAAACGAGTGGTAGTTTTGTTATTGTTCGCAAATCGTCCTCGAAGCTTTCCAATAGATAAACAACTGTGAATAAAATTAGGAGAGTCGTTCAATAAGAGTCTCGATTTCGGGTTCCCTGGTGAGTGAGCACAGACAAGATTCTATTAATAACAATTGGGAGTTTTATATCAAGTTTAATACGTATCAAATCTCTTATAAAAGCTAAGATTGCAATTCTAGAGGATAATAGAAATTATTCTGAACCATTGATCAATATTTGTTCAAATAAATTTGTAAATTAGCCGTATTATCTAAACACTTGTAAAATTGGTGGATGCGCCGGGCGATATCAATCTGCATTTTATTTTGTTTTCAATATTTGATATGGAACTGATCAGAAAATTTTTTCCAAAGTTTATTTCAACTAAAAGCTCACGAAGTTCTTGTTCTTGAGTACAACATTCTCACTTTTCCTATTGTTATAAATTCTAAATTATTAGAAAGCATCTCTCTAGACTGAGAATATGACTTTTTAATGCACATATGCTTCGAGTATACGCCAAGGAGTTACTGTCAGAAAAGTTCTAAATTGTGAGTTATTTTATGTTGGCGAGACTGTCTCAGTATTCTATTCTGAATAAAAATTGAATAGGTTCAGTCTCTTCTGGATAGTTCCAATTGAAAACTACATTTTTCCACAATTACTAGGATGATATGTCTTCAATACAGTTTCAATAGAGTAGAGAGAGAATTGTGTCCAACTATTCAATTACTAACACAATAAAATTGTATTATCGATTGAACATTATTATGGTTGAAGAATATAGAAAATACATTTCCCTTTTGTAAACAATTTATTTCTTCTTTGAGAATGGTTTATAGCCCCGGTGAAGCCGAATAACATGTCTTCCAATCTCGCAAAGAATCATAAATACGAATATCGATAAATAATAAATAAATTTTTACATTCGTAAGAAATAATGCAACTATTAATGTCACCAACTATTAAGCCACACTCAAATTTTCGACATTTATATATTTTGATCTGTCTACAAAACGAATGAAAACAACGATTCGGATTTTATTGGAAAATAAGACCTCTATTGAGCAAAATTCCAGCATTCCATGTGAAAGAGCGCTGTGAATCTAGCGAATTACTGTTTTGTGTTCCGAAAGATATAAAAGCTTCTTTCTCATCAATAAAACAATCTACTAATTGTTCCATCACTTCCCAGATTTCTCTATTTATGACAATAACAGCAGAGCTCAAATAATCCACAATATTTAGGCCGAATACTGAGCAGCTCTTGGAAAAATGTGTGCAATGAGACTTTGATAAAACTTGTTTAATGATTTAGATAAAATCAATTGTTTTATTTGAGATTTTTATGACTCATAAACACAAAAAACAATTTATCGAATTTTTTCCATCGTTGAACTACATATTGAACAAATAACGAGCTCTGTTGAAATTTGATATGGTCCAAAGTTTATATTTTATGTGAAGTTTTTTGCTTGGTGGAACATAATCACTAGAATCACTACAATTTTATTGACAAAAATGAACGATGTGTGAAAAAAACATGAAACAAGAGTTGTTTGTTTTCCATACTCTTCCAGCTAGAAAAACAAGAAAGTTGTAAACAAGACAAAATAATGATGAATGCTTGATGTCTCGTTCTTATTTAGTAAATTGTTCGTTGACGAATTTCTCAAATCTTTGACATAATCTTGGAAACTTCGATGTTTGAGACAAAACTCAAAATGCAATTGATTGGAACACTCGAGAGATTTTTGAAGACAGATTTATTTCTTGTATGGTTAAAAGTAAATCAAGAGAATTATCCCGTAAACATTCTGATCATTACTTGACTTGATGAAATGCGACAGCCTCAATGATTGAAACAATCATAATTCCACAAGAATATAGAGCAATTCAAGTAAATTGTGAAAAGTTTGCTCCGTTATAACAGCCAATAACTTGGCTCAAACATTAATATGTTTCAACATTTAGTCATAATATCATTTCCTTCACTTTATATTACTCTAATTATTTCTATAAGTTTCTATATAGTTTCAGATGGCGAATTGATGAAAATAAAAACGTAATCATCAAATTATGACAATAACAAAAAATTATGACATATTTTCAGAGATACAATAACATATGTACTCGTTTCAATTGAATCAGTAAAAATGGTGGATGCGCCGGGCGAGACTGCTTTGTAGTATCAACTGTTTAGTTTCTGAATGTGTCTCAAAAAACGGTATTAGAGATTTCAATCTAGAAATTCATTCCAATATATTCGAATGATATTTGAGGTTTATTACCATTGTGATAATATCCGAAAAGAGAAGAAATACGATTTGTTCCAAAATGGGAGCAAATGGTTCTTCTTCTTTTTTTGCATGCTATCTACATACTATTTTTATGAATTACTGAATTCGAGCCTAAATAAATTTCAATTTCACATTGGAGAGAAAGCAAAGACGATAGGAATAATCGAGTTCTTGTCGTGATAACAAGTGGTTATCAGAAAATTATTTCCTGAACAAAAGTGTGTTTTTTTTGTTGGCGTGAAACTGGTCGATTAGCCGTGAAATGAATGTGAGTTGTTTTGAATGGTTCTTCGTTCAAACAATTCAAAAACTCTCTAGATGTGAATGAGTCAATATTAACTGAAGAGGATAATCGAGAGAGAACAAACAACAGCTAGGCCTGTATTGCTCCCAGATAATGACCAAATATCTCAACTGAGTCTACAATATCTGGAAAATTCATCAAAAAAATATCCAAAAGATGAGGAAATTCTTGTAAATTCAATTGGAAGGTAGAGCAAAAATTTAATGATGCTCAAATTTTCGATATCAAATTCTTGCCACACTATTCTATCATCTATTGAGTCTGCTGATTGTGTTGATCTCAACATAAAAAAATATCTGTCTGTATTAAAAGATATAACAATTCTAAAAGACTTGGTTTGGGAAATATTATTCTCGGTCCATTTATTCGAACGATAAAGACATGGAACGTGAGCTAGAATTGAGCTTCGGGTAAATAAAAAACACGATAGAGACAAAAACAAGAACAATTTAATAGATTCTATCTATTGTTCCATTTTGTGTATTAATATAGTTGTTTAAATTGAAGTAGGGATGTTTTTCTACCTACATAAATTGAGTCTCAATCATCCTGTATAATCCACAAGTGTAAAATTCTCTTGATTGTGTTTTATTTATAGTAATTTAATGGAACAAGCAAATGAATTACAACTAGATGTAGTTTGAATAATAACCATTCACCCTTGTATTTTATTGTTAATCCAACTGAAGGTTCCCAATTAGTTACTGAGGCCAATTAAACACCTAATGTGTAGTACCGATTGATGTATATTTTATCTATGTAAAAAATTCGGATATAAACAGAGTTACATAATTTATCTACGTCTTCGGACTTGATTCTCAAATCCCTCGAACATATTTACGACTTGAAGAGGATTTAAACTGCGTCCCAAAATTTATCTCTCGCCTATCCATAACAAAAGCTCATCAAAATTAATTGATGAATCGGTAAAGGAGGAAAGAATAATTTATGAAAGTTATTAACTTGTAATTTCAATTTAAGTAGAGGCAAGATTGCTGACACGTATAAAATATCAATTGTGAACATTATATGAGTTTTGAAATTCGCCCTATTGAAATATGAATATTGAATGTAGAAAAAATTGAGAAATAATCACAATTCACGAATAGTATGATTATGCCTCACAAACAGCTTCAAGTCAATCAAATTTTATTTGTACCAGGAAAATTTGTGTACATAGTTGAATCGGCAACTGTAAAATTTGTATTTTACTTGGAAAATTTTCGAATTAATAATAAAATAAATGTAGATTGACTATCATAAATCTAAAATTCTCTGTTTTATTGGAATTCTATTGCGGTTGTTCATCAGTCAATGTGAGTTTTATAGGAGAGTAATGAAAAAATAAACAAACGAGGGAAGTTACTCAGACTCATCAATAAAAAAAAAAACAAACAATACGACCAAATACGAGTTGAAAATGTATTAGATTTAAAAAATTCACGAGCATTGGAATCGATGGCTTTCAACAAGGGTCGTAATTTTAATCTCATAAAACGTTCTTTAAGACTTGAAATTCATCTGAAAATAGTCAACCGCTGAGGAAAATGTGCTTCCAATAAAACGTTACTTTTGGGAAACGAGCTGCTCTAATATCAAATTAACTTGAAAATACAGGACATTTTTTGTAAAATCTCAAAATTCTCAGGATCGAGAGTCAATTGTAGCGACTTCAATTATAAAGGAAAGATTCGGATACTGGTAAGATTTGGATTGTCCCTTTATTTGGAAAATCATAATTTGACGACATATTGGAACAATAACAACAAAACGACAGGAAATATCTCGAATTGTTATAATTGAAATTGAACATTATTATTGTTTACCTACTGTTGTTTATTATTGTTCACCAACACAAGGGGAGATTTCCTCAAACTATATAATAAACCCATAAGTTATATGATTGAAGAGAAAAGCACCCTGGGGTGAGGTTTCGGCTCTAAGGGTGAGAGATATTTAGATGGATCTATTTGTAATTCATCAATTGTATCCAC
>JAZBGZ010001624.1:0-14778 GCA_037414795.1 Stenodera caucasica
AATATCGGCTTGTTGTAAAATTTGAAGGTACTCATCTTTATTTTCTTTAAAACCAAAATTAATGATTTCATCTTTTAGAGAGTGTTCGGCCGTGTTAAAAATTGACGGTTTTTCAGTGAATGATTCACCTAAAATCGATATCTGAAAATTTATGTTATTTTGTTTCAAGCTAAATATAATATTGAAGAAGTCTGTGGGATTTTTATCAAATTCCCAACGATGCGGCCATAAAATATGTAGGATTTTTGACGGCTCTTTTGGTCTTGGAATTTTTGGAAATTTCATTGGAAAATATAAAACTCGACATTTATTTTCTATTCTCAATGATTTTGGTCGATAGTCGGGTAGAAATTTTAATATTTTTTTGATATTTTGCAAAAACGATTGTCGATTGAATTCGGAATTGAACAAAACCACATCTGCTACCAAACTAGAAAATAAATAAATAAACAGGTTGAAAAATTGAATAAAATAAATACCAGGTAGTTAGTTGATTATAAGCATATTGAATATCGCGATCTTTGATCTCTTTAACCGGATAAATCAACTGATTTTCATGGAAATACACAATTTTTTTCAATTTCTGTAAATCTGGTCTTAGACCCAATAATTCAGTCAAATTTAAAACTGAACTACAAAATAGAATTTTTTCAGTTGTAATTTCCGGTATCAAATCATACAACATCAGAGCCCCACATCTAGCCCTCCAGTGCCACTTTTTCGCCGGTAATGAGACCAATGTTGAATTTGAAATATCTGCAATTTTCCGGAAAATAGTCTCAATTCCTATTACAATTATGAAATAAACCTCGTATTGTATCGATCAAAACTCGATGGGAGCCGCCATAAAATGGCTCAATGAATAGAATTTCCTTACGATTTTCCATTAAATTTAAGTTAAAAAATTATTTTAGGTTACGTTTTTTATTTACCCTACTACCAACTGTCTTCGATCTATTATCCTTTTCTATCTCTAATAGAAGATATTTGAGATTCTTTTTTGGTTGTTGACAATAAAAGAGCGGTAATTTTAAATTAAACAATGAACAATCTCAACGATATTATTGTGGAAAACTGCAATATTACAAAGAATAATTGAAAAACTACTTATAGTGATTATTTGTAGTGGGAGAAACGAGAAGCTATTTTTAATATTTAGTTATGAGAGAAAAAATATTATCACAGTCTAACTGGATAATAAAGATAATTGTTTTGATTTAATCATATTCATGACTGTTTTCTTTTTGATTCAATAGAGCATCCTTCTCTTCTTCAGTTACTTCAGCCATTGTGGTATGAAGAGGAACTTTGGTAACTCTCGAATTAACACGATTCAGCCCTTCTGTAGCTCCAGATTCGGTAAGTCTGCAATAATTGAATGAAATTGAATTGATTAAACTGATCGAAAATATATCTTACACGTCAATTTCTTCATCATCATCGTCATCATTTAGAGCAAAATATGGATTATGTGCAGCTGGTCTAAATTTATAAGCGGTAAGTACAAAAAAGACGTAAGTTGCCATTTCACGAAACATCTCATCCAACCAACCATATTGAAATGGTACAATAATTTTCAATATAGAAACAATAATACGTGTTGAATAAATATAACAAACAATCATAATATAGAAATGTCGAAATAATTTCAATTTTCTCAAATTGATGGCAGCTTTTCCATCAGTTTGTGATGCTTCTTGTAAATGTCTTATTGACCATACAACTGGGAATAATATACAACCGCAACATAATAAATCAACTAATATGAAAATATTGCGCCATGTTAAATGTTCACGGGCACCTTCTTCACTTTCTTCCAATATAATTTCAGCAACATTCGCTAAAACTTGCAGCGGTATTATAATCATAAATAAACGTTTGTCGCGCGGTGCCAAAACATGTTTAATAAAAGTCCAACCAGTACCAACTAATATTAGAACAACAAATAATAATGCACCTTTCAATAAATGTGCGATATAGAATAATACAGCCCATGTTGCTAAATGAACACCTAAACGTTCAATATAATGATAATTAACACCATGAAATGCTAATGATATAGATTTTAGAAATACTAAAACAGCCATCATATAATGTATTTTGAATACTGGATGATGTGATTGTCGTAATAAGAAAATCCAAAACATTCCCGATAATAAAAATAAAATCGCCATCATTGAATATAATGCCGGTAATGGCATTTCACCAGCTGATAGAAAACTGCTCAAATTTTGTTCGATTATCTGAATTGTAAAATCGACAAACATTTCAATATTTGGCTGATAATTCGGACAACTGTGAAAATATAAATTATAAAGACCTTCTTCAGCAACTGTTGCAACATACAAAACAAACTGCAATTATCAAATTATCAATGTTGGAAGAAAAAAACAAATTCAAAACAACATACGCTAGTATTATAATAATGATTTCCATTGTGTTCAATTGATAGAATATCAAAATTTAGATTGCTACAATATTTAGCTTGTTGTCGTTTACGCCGTTGTGGTACATTCACCATTTGTGGAACTTTATCAGTACTTTTGTAAATATGGACTAATTGTTGATCTTTACATTGTATCTTCAATCTAAAATAATATTGATTTATAATTATCGAAATTTACTGGAAAAAAATATGTTGATTGTACTTTTTATTTTTAAGATCCATGATAAAATAAATAATCTCATTATCATGTTCTGTACCAACAGAATCTTGTAGGATACAATGTTCTTGATGACTATCTAAATAGGGATTCATAGCATCGTTTATGGTGTGATCTAAACTGAAACCGAACTAATTTCATAAATTAATAAAAAATTAATCAATAATTCTCTTTCTAGATATTGATAAAAAAAAGATTGACATACAATTGCCGACTCATTCTCAGGCGATGCTCGAAAATTGATCAATTGTACATCCAATATTCCACCTTGATAAAAACCAAATGTACTTAAAGCTATATATTTTCTTGCGTCATTCTAAAGAATATAAAATAACGTAAACTTGAATGAATCATTGAATATTTTTCAGAGAAACAATTACCGTTATATCCAATTTATGAATTCTAGCCCAAGTTATTGAACACGATAATATTAATAATAATATAAACAACTTGAGATAATACATCTTTCAAGCAAAACAAATTCCTATTTCTTATTGTCGAACTCTTTTAGGTGTCATGAATCATAGTATTGTCAATAAATCAAGTCCTCTAGGAGATCTATACACATTATATTATTGAATCATTCAGCTATTATGGACACTATTAACACAACTTTCGAATTTAATTAGAATAAAATAGAAATTTGAAACAAATAAATTGAAAATTTGGGAATTTTCTAACCATTAAAATTGACAGATGACACTGTGGCTAGAATTTTTAGTGCCGAAATCCCTACTTTCTGGTCGCCATCTATGAGATAATAGCCAAACTAAACTTTTTTATATGCGTAATTTAATCAATATTATTAAAATTATCTGATGCTAATACCAATTTATTTAGTAGAAATGTTCCATCAATCGTCTATAATGGAATCATTTTCAGATCTGGCCCTAAATACCTTAAACAAAAAATCCGAGATATATCTGGCTGCATGGGCACCATTAGTAGATTTGCGCGGGCGATTCAAATCATTATCGGGGAATTTCCAATATGATCGAAATTCAAATAGAAGAAAAGAAAATACATGATTGCTTTGCAACACTTTATTTAAATATTTCAAGATACATAATGATTGTCCATTGACACATTTAAAAATTTCATATCATCAACCAGAAATAATTCAATTGAAATATTCGTTTCAATTGTGATAAAATTTTAGCTTTAAAGAAAGTTTCATTATTATAACAATAATAATCATGAAATAACATATACATAGAATATTTAAATATACATATATATGAATTTATAGTATATGTGCTAATATATCACAGCAAATACAATAAACATTTACAAAAATATATGATAGACAAAAGCGTATTGTCGTAAAATTGGTCTTCATCAATGGTCCACTATTTGCTCGAAATTTCTTCTTTATTTATTTAATTATTCATTTACCTAATTAAGACAATAAATACCATGAGTATGAATGAATATTAGCTAGAACTTAATAAATATTGTGGTCGTTTTCTTGTTTATTACTCGTTGTTCGTTTGTTAGTTTTGCTTTTTCTATTTGGAATGTACCAAATTTAGGAATTCTTCACGTGTTTTTGGATCGTCTCGGAATACACCCAACATTGTTGATGTTACAGTTTTACTATTAATCTTCTGTACACCTCGCATCACCATACACATATGTCTAGAATTAAAAAGAACAACATTGATTCGAATATTTATAATAATTGGAAATTTTCCGAGACTTACACTCCTTCAACCACAACAGCCACACCAGCCGGTTGGACAGCTTTCGTCACAGCAACAGCAATTTGTTTCGTTAAACGTTCTTGTACTTGAAGACGTCGCGAATAAATCTCAACGATACGTGCCAATTTACTCAATCCGAGTATTTTACCACATGGTAAATAGCCAATCGATACTTTACCATAAAACGGAACCAAATGATGTTCGCACATTGAAAACATCTCGATATCTTTCACAACGACCATTTCATCGTGGTCCTCGTCGAAGATGGCATCGTTCAGGACTTCTACGAGAATAAAAAAAAATAAAATTGCATTGTACGGCGGACAGTTTGATTAATTGATCCATTTCGACTAAAACATTTTCCATGTTTGTTTCTGTTTTTTTTGTAGTAAAACTTCTTTAGGCGCGATAGGGGTGAATCGTCTGTGGAAGTTTTTTATCTTTGTTTTTGTTTATATTTAAATATGATTATTTTTTCCAAAATCTAGCCTTATAAGGTCCAGAAAAATATTATTCACAATTGTTATCAAATATATTTGAAGTAGAACTATTTTTTTAGTTTATCTTCAACCACGGTAAAATGTCGTGACAAATTATGGTAATTCAGAGAGATTCATTTGGTTCATAGATAAGTAATAGAGATTTGGTTTTTGTTCCTATGTAACCATGGAAACAAGCAATGTTTGTTTTTCTTTGAAATCTAGCGGTACTAAAATATTATTTGCAATTGTTATTTTAGTGATAAAAATGGCTAATCAGAATAATTTTGATTGATCGCTAAAGAGGTACCGAGCTACACACTGTTTCTTGTTTTTTGAGTAGGTGTGTGTTGAATAAATCAATTCAATCTTGAGTGAAATAGAAAAAAATCAGTATTTAAGACTTTCGAATACTTCTAGGGTATTGTCGTGTAATTTAATTCAATGAATTGGAGAGGCAAGTGGATTTTTGTCCACTATCTCTACGATGCGGAGCATCAACCCTTAGAATACCACAAAAAAAATTAAATTTTTTTTTGTTGAATTTTCCAGTCAATAATTTAATATTAACAGTGATAAGTGTAGAAATTCGACGAAAAAACACGTAAAATTTTCGTGTAACTTCAATTCAGAAGCCACTCTGTGAAGATGGTGGTATTATATTATAGTCCTTTAGAGAAGAGAGAGCTTTTAAGGATCGGAAACCGCTATTTCTGCCTCAGGCTCCTTTACAATCCTTCAACCGTAATGACAGCTTTATGATTGTGATTAATCTCTTGATCCAACAATATAAGCACAATTATTCTCTCTCTTTTGTTCTAATTTATTCCACATCATTATTGGACTAGACGTAAAAAAAATTGAAATTAAATATAAATTACAATCGAGCTTCAAGATAATTAAACTCTACCGGAAATTATCAATGATAAGGTTTCAATTCAATTATTAATAATCTATACAAGCTGTAATTATCGTCGTATTGTAGCAAAGTCGCCTCTATATATATATAAATTCTCAATTCAACAGGTAACTGAATTAAGTTCAATTGAATTGGAAATATGAAAGATGGATGATTTTCTTTGAATTTCACCATTGAAAACAAAAAAAATTGATACATCTCTACAAACTTCTAAATTGAAACGAAAATCAACCCCATGAATGTTGTCGTCGTCATGGCAACAACACGATTTTATCGTCAAAATGGGCGATTTTGATTGAGAAGACAGTTGGTTTGGATATCACTCGTAAAATCGAGTATCCCATTAAATTTATATACATATATATTTCCATTATGGAAATTTTAATTTTGTTATTTATTTTATAGTGCGGCAACAAAATAATAAACAATAAAATTCCGATAACCCTTAAAATGTGTATTGTAAATAAGTTTCTGGCTCGTTAATCGTCATATCAATATCGAATTTTTATTGTTATTATTGTTATATTTTCAATTTACCTTCGAGACTTTGATCGTAGCCTTTTGTGAAGAACAACATAGCCTTGGCGGCTCTTTCTGGTGTTTTAATTAAACCAGGACGATCCGGATTTTCGCCCAACGATCCCAACAATAATCTGTACGAACGGGACATTTCTGGTAGTAAAGCCTCACGTGTCGGTGGTCTATGGTCCAATTCCAAATCATGATGGAATGTGCACTTTTCGTGACCTAAACAACAACAACAAAATAACATTCACAACACTCAAAGAGACAACCTTCATTGATACCTTTCAATTTTCCTCTAATCTATCTATTATAATTATTGGTATTTCTGCTATTTGTATAATTAAGAATTACCTTGCTTGAAAATTCTTATGGATAAAGCAATTGTTTTTTGTTTTGTTTTTTGATTTAATCGGGGATTTACCTGGTGTGGTTGAAGTTCTAGGCGTTTTCGGTGTTCCGGGCACTTCAACATCGGTAATTTCGTAATTTTCGGAACAAGTACGCGCCAATAACGGTTTCGGTTTCTTCATATTTTTATTATTGATCTTGTTGTGATAATCACCGTTCGATGTCATTTTCGTGTTAAATTTGAAATTGGTTTGAATTGGAAATTATGGTGGGCTGCTCGCTAAACGAAACTACCTTTCACCACCGAGCCGACAGCAATACTGAATAATATTTGCCGCGATTGCATTCAAGTTTGCGATTTTTATATATTTTTTGCTTTATTAATCGGAAAAATATGGTAAATTGAAGCGAACTGGGGAAATCTTTGCGGGATTTTTCTCCACAACAACAACGTCAGAGGACAATTAACTTTAGTCAGAAATAATTGATGGATTTTTTTCTAAATAACAAAGACAATTATTGTATTGATAGAAAAAATAGAAAGTTTCAATAACAAGCTTATTGAAATGTTAATTTTTAATAAATAAAAACCGACGAGATTTTTAAATGTTATCAAAATAATGACCTGTGATGAAATTGAATGATTCGTTGAGCACAATCGTAATAAAAAATCATAAATTGCTTCATATAACTTCAATAGGCAATGAATTTCTCTCCATTCGATCACCGACGCTTCGCAAATATCGAATTTATTAATTTTAAAAACAGAAATCTGATTTAAACATACGCTATCTAATAAATAATTGAATTAAATTTGATTTCATGGTAGTATAAAATGGTGAATCTACCAGCTCGATTACGTCATGGGTTTTCATTCACCAATCATTGACGTTTCGATTTCCTACTTTAATTTTTGAAAATTCACCATTGAAAAAACCCAAATTTTCCCGCGAGCTAAATAATAATAATAATAATAATGATATAACTCACCGTTTTTACTTGGACAAAGACAAGCCAATTGTCTGTCTTCTGTTATCCCATTTGTGGCTAATTCCTTCATTTTTTGTTTTTGGAAATTTTCACTGAAACTTATCAAATCACAAAACCACCACAATCACCTCCACTTAAAATAAGATAAATGAGGATTTTCCGGTTGGGAATTCGCGCGTTTGATTCGAGAAAATTTCAATTATCTGAAATAAGAAAATCTTTTATATTGAGATGCAAACAAAACAGTAAAATGTTGTAGAATTTTACATGATCGTTCTATTATATTTCTCTGATTTCTGTGACGTCACGACATTGATTAACTCCTCCCTTTTCTGATTTCTTACAATTATCCTTGCTTTTTATTCTATTATATTGTTTTTATTAATAATAATAATAATAATAATGATAATAGTCTTAATTGAATTGTTCATAATTATAAATATTGACAAAATCGGATTGGTCCAGTAGAAATTAGAATGTAATCATCAGAAAATGAAGTAATTTGGTGAAAATTAACATCATGCATTTTCAAAATTACACAAAATATTTTCATCGATTTTCAAAAACTGATTGATGAAATTGAATTTTGCAAAACTCCAAAAAAAATTGCAAAATCTCTCAAAAATATGACTCAATGGGCGAGGTTACCATCATATTTTGCAATTGATTTCATATTTGAAAACGAAAAGAAAAAATCCAACCTTGATTGTTGGAATTTTAAATGAAAAATTATGGAGTTTTAGTCGCAATTTTAATTCATTCTCTTTTTTCTATGTTAAATCATTCTCAATTACATAAAGACACGACTGTGTCTCCGTCTAGTAAAGATCCTGTAGATAATTAGAGCGTAAAGTCAAAAAATATATGCGTGGACAAATATACCGAATGTCCCTCGGACGACGACACCCAGTCAAAACGTAACTCCATCATTTATAATTCAATGGTAAATTTTTCAAAACTTGAACCACATTCAACCATCAACTCTGAAATTTACATAAAGTTGATACATAAATATTTCCAAGATCGTAATTTAACAATTTATATATTATATAAGGACAAAGTAATAAAATCTGTTCCGGAATCGAGAATTAATCAGAGTAGGCTTCGATCTAACACTATCAATTATTACAAGACAAGTTAGTTGTTTTAATCACCGCCTACTCGGATTAATCTCTAAATTATAGATAAATTCAATCAAGTCGATGGAAATCTTGACCAGATGTCATACAGAGGACATTCTGTATATGAAATAATTAAGAAATAATTATCATAAACTATTGATTAGAATTTTATAAAGTACTAGGTTGAAGTGCAATCTCAATAAATCGAATACACACGTGAGATTTGTAATGATCAATGCCAATAATTGCCTAAAGGTACACACTGAATAGTCGAAAGGCTGAAGGTTACACAGATTCGATTCAAATTAAAATTAAACCATTATATTTTTATTATTTATACAGGAAATTTTCAACCATACCAGGTGGAGATTATTCAAAACTTGTGTGTGGTAAACAAATTCTTCTTTTTAATAAGAATAAAAATTTCACAATATACACAAATAGTTACGTGCTGTATATTATACTATTTATATATTAAACAGAACTGATAAACAGAATTCAAACTAATCAGGTGAATCTTCTATAGTTTATATTAGTTAATTATTATTTTTTTATGCAGGATTTAATCGTCGTAATGTAGTTAATTTATCTCGTGAATTCCATAAAGCATATAATAAAGATGCACTAAGACCTATGGCACCGCCTACGCCACATCTTTTCAAACCGGCTATAAACAATTTGGACATTATCAACATTTAATTATATAGATTATCTTTTGTTATAATTACCAGTTGATTTATATAAACATCCTGTAGCTGTGGCCGCTGCAATTGTATTTAAATCATCATCAACACCACGTATCCATGATAAAAATACACCAAATGCTGAATAAATTACAGCAATTGAACCGAAAGTATTCGCTGTAGCACTACCTTTCTTCATTACATGATTCAATATTCTACAAAAAATTCAAATAATCGTTTTTCGTTCTGTAATAACTTGGTATACAAAAATTACTGTGTTCGTCTAATTTTATGCGTTTCTCCTGCCAACATTGTCGATTGTAAGCCTTTATAGAAACCGGATGCACCACCGATTGATGCTCCTAACATACATGAACCACCAATTTGACCAAAAGCTAATTCAAAACGACCACGTTGTTTATTTGTACCATCCAAAAATATAAATTCCGGCTGTGATTGTGGTAAATAATTTGGATCATAATTTAAATATGGCGATGAGAACGCTTTATAACTACTACTACTACTGCTACCTAGAAAATTATCGAAAAAAAATCAAGTTAAAAATTATAATTAAAAATAACCTAAAATAAAGAGAAAATTATGCATTCAAATTACCTGTACTTTGATACAAATTTGATGTATAATTGTCATTATCATGCGAATCGGACATTTTCCCTACTATTTTAACTAACTAGAGAATTTATTTATTAATTTTTCTTAATAGAAAATTCGAAGACAATTTTTTTTTGGAGACCGAAAATTGACAGGTTAGGGACGAAATGTGACATTTTAAAGGACAGACTACTACGCAAACGCCAACAAATCAAACAATACGATAAATATAGCTCTAAACAATTTGAACCAATTTTATAAATTATCATCAAATTATTCGACTCATCTGTCGATAAGAAGCAATTAAAATAACTACTGTATCTAAAATAAATGATTCATCTAATAAGAGGTTATTTCTTTAATAATTTAGATCTCAATAAATGTATTGTTGGTTGTGTAGCTAACGTTGCAAGGTGCCTGTTAAATTTCCTAACCTAGAAGTAGAATCTAAGAAAGAATGTATTTTTATTATAAATTACCGGTAATTATTCGAAAATTTTGATATTTTTTATTCCTAGATTTGATGAGAGTACTCTAAAATGTTGAAAACGGTATCGAGAATCCTCAGTAATAAGAATAGTTCCAAAACGAATATTTTGAGGTTATCTACCAAAGTTGATAGTTTCCGAACAATTGAAAATGATCCAACTAAACATAATTTAGAAAATTTGGGACAATTCTACAAATTACCACAAGATGAGAAAAATCTTTTGTACTCAACAGGTGGTTTACCGAAATCATTCTTTATACAAACACAAACCTTCCAAGAGACATGTTTAATGATTAGAAAACCATCATTAGAAGTGATTGATTGTATGAAAAATATCGATTTTCAACAACCACCAATAAAATTTGTTTTATATGGTAAAAAAGGGACTGGTAAAAGTTTATCTTTAGCCCATATTCTGCACTATTGTTACAAAAATGATTTTTTAATCGTCCATGTACCATGGGTTGGAAATTGGATGAGACGATGTAAAGAAACGAGTAATTCTGAAACCAACGAAGGTTTCATCGATTTGAATGTTGATGCAGCTGCATGGCTATTTCATTTCAAAAATCAAAATGAATCATTCTTGAGAAAAACAAATCTACGTACAGTTAATGATCATACATGGAATAAACGTGAACAAACATTAAAAGATTCACCACTAATTGAATTAATCGATTTCGGTTTAAGTCGTATTAAATACGCATCGAATTGTGTTATTGCATTAAGTGAAGAAATTAAAAATTTATCGAATCAAAATCAATGTAAAACATTAGTCGCAATTGATGGTTATAATGGGTTCTTTTATCCGAAACCGAGAATTTTCAATGATAAAAAAGAGCTAGTTCATCCGAAATTTATCACATTAACAAAAGCATTTTTGAATTTAACAAGCACAGATTGGAAAAATTCGGTGATTGTTCTTACAGTTGATGAAATCGCTATTGGTGCTGACGATCAGAAATCCCATCTACCTCGGTGAATTTTCGTCGATTTTTTATTTTTTTTTGTGACTAATTAGAATATTTTTAGATATTTGCTGGGGAAAGACGGTTTCGATTATCTAGACCCATTTATACCTGTTTCTGTTGAGAATTATAACAAAAAAGAGTTGACGAGTTGTTTGGATTATTATCGCGAAAGGCGATGGATCGTTCCGAAAACTGGACAAGATGAAGAATTGGGCTTCATAACGGCTTCAAATCCTTTTAAATTGATGGAAGTTTGCAAATCTCTATAGAATGAAAATTATGTTTTTGTTACATAAATAATAGGATATTATTGGATATAATTGAGGGTAATGTTTTATTATAACAACATGCAAACTCTTTTGTCTCCCTAGATTGTTGATCGCGAAATTACATCAATTTATCGTTGTTCCAAAATAGGATACAAACAATTTATTTATTTGATAATTCAACTCCAATTTTTTTGATGGAGATGATTCGTTTTTATAATTGTGTTGCTCTATAGCGTTGATGTTAACTCATCTAATGACCAAAACAACAATTAACTCTAATTATAAATAATACGTTGTTCATATTTCATTTTCCGCATTACAATTGTTAATAATATCAATCGTTTAACTAGGGATGTAATTTCGATTTCAGTTCACACTATTCTAAAACCAATTGTCTTGTAAATCGAGTGTAATCTCATATATTTATATTTCTAGACAACTCCAGTGGCGTAGCATAATTGCGAAACCTCTTATCGTCGACACCAATGTAGCTTATTAATTGTTGAATAGTATAATTGTTGATCAACAATAATAAATATTCTGAACAAGGAAATCGGCTATCGCGTGCATATCAAATAACAACAAAGAGTCCTTGAATAATTGCGTGTCTCGTCTATTCTTATTTTAGTTATTATTATGAATAATTTTGGATTTTTTTATCCATCAAAATTATATCAATTTCATTCAGAATAATAAAGCGGCTTACAGACGCGCATGTGTTGTCGCTTTTATAAGAGTGGAACAAAGTGCATAAAGGGAATCGACGATTAATTCATTCGCACAGTTGTTTGTATGGCCGCTAATCAAAACATCGCACTTGAATATATTTTCGAAAAATTTTTTAATTCTTATTTTTAACTACAATTTGAACGCGCACACAGCTGATTTTCTAGGTGAGTTCTTTGACTTTGATTTGAAAACAGAAACAAACTAGGGTGGAAAACATCGCGTTTTCTCCTTGAATTCTCCTCAAATTATCGATTAAGTTTTTAAATAAATAGAACGAAGAAAATTTTGATTTTCGTCTAGTTTCTTTGATTACTGTTCTATGTACCTAACAATTAGTTTATGGATATTAATTGAAATCAATTAATACTTATTCTTTTTTGTTTAAATAAAAACTAGATAAAATCTAGTTAATCTCATCGTTTATATTTATTTATAATATTTGAACGTTTATCCAAATGGTCAATATTTGAATAGTTTGAATTTGTAACTTTCGATAATTTTTCATCAGATTTAAATTTTTTTCAAAAAAAAGGGAAAGTTTCCGAAAATTATAGTGGTATTTCTGTAGTATTTTCTAATTTGCGAAGAGGCCTCAATTGCTTTTTTATTGATAGAAAAAATAAACAAAATTAATTAATCGATAATGTAAGAATTTTGAGTCAATATAAGTCTTCTTGCTTCTCAACAATAACAATTTAACGATAAAACTCGGCTTTTTTTATCGAATTTTCTACTAACGTCATAGTTGAATATTTTGTGATTTTTTTCGATAATACTTGTCGTTTACGGAGTAATAACCCGATTTTTATCATTTTGATTTGTTATCAATTTTATGATAACACTAATGTAATTGTTTTGTTGGTCTAATTATTCGATGATTTTATTTGTCCAAACTATTATTGGTTATTATCTAATGTGGGTACTTCAAATAAAACAGTGTTTCATTGATATTAACTCGAAAAATTCCGATATATTTTGGTGTTTCGTTTATTATTATAATTATTGTAATTCAGTGCGTGTTAAGTTTTTTCGATGGAAAATCTTCAAATATATTCAAACTTGAACTTGTGCTTTGACTACGAATTATATTAAACTAGGCGTGTTTGTAACAAAACTACAATATTCTCACTCATCAATTTCTGCGATAATAACCTGTCTAATGGGGACACAATAAAAACCACGTGTGTTTCTATTTTTAATATGATTCTAACACGAGGTCAGAGCATGGTTTCCCCTAGTGGAAAAAAACTAGTTTTATTGTTTAAATAATCCAAATATATTATAACAGAAGAATTTAATTCCGATTGTATATTGATTTCAATTGAGTTTATTTTATGTGGGAAAAAACTGAAATTTTTATTGAGTTAAATTTATCCGAATATTCCACAAAAATTAAGCCATAAAAACTAAATAAACTAATCATACTGACTGTTGTGAAAGAATTACAAAAAAATAAAAATTAGTTTCATCATTTATTCTTTTATTATTACAAGATAAAAAGTATTGAACTTTTGCAAATATTTTTTTTAACTAGAAATAATCACTAGATGGCGCTATTACATATGACTGACGTAACAAGTTTCGACATACGCTCGATTATCCTATTTGATGTAATTTGAAAAAATTATACTGAATTGTTTGCTGGTCGTTTATTGTTGGCTAATAATTATTATTTATCGGTTATTTTTGTGATTATTGAGAAATAAGCTGGAACGTTTTTATTACTGACAACTTATAAATCAAAAACAAAAAATTATTTAATCGATTACTTTATAAAAAATTTATATTTTTATAATATTCAATTCTATTATTATACCATTATGTAATTCCCATATCGCTATTATCTCCTTCAATTATTGTTATTCATTTATTGAAAAATTATTATCTTGAACTATCGAAAATGCAATTAAATTCTCTCGAGATTAAATTTCACCACAATAGATTGCACCACTTGTCCAAAAATCATCGAGTACTACTTAAAAAAATTCCGCAAAAAAACAACCTTTGGATAATCCTCTTAAACCGTACTTTTATAAACATTATGCTAAATTTGAGCCTTTCTCATTTTTGAGTGAAACATTTAATTCACTCCAAATGATAAATGTCAAGTCAACATTAAAGTTAACCTCTTTACATACACAATTGTGTGTGTAAAGAGATTAAATTTTATATAATAGAAACGGAAATTCTAATTATAGTCTATTAAAACTATCAATATTATCTTACATAACCTCAATCAAGCAATGACGTCATTAGTATTACAAATAAAAACAACA